>PVJI01011497.1:42822-55863 GCA_004026765.1 Micronycteris hirsuta | reverse complement strand
ATATAACTCCCTTCAACATTTCATACAATAAAGGCTGGGTGGTGATGAACTTCTTGAACTTGACCTTATCTGAGAAACACTTAATCTGCCCTTCCATTCTAAATGAAATCTTTGCTGGATAGAGTATTCTTGGATGTAGGTCCTTGCCTTTCATGACTTGGAACACCTCTGTCCAGCCCCTTCTTGCCTGCAAGGTCTCCTTTGAGAAATCAGCTGACAGTCTTATGGGGATTCCTTTGTAGGTAACTGTCTCCTTTTCTCTGGCTGCTTCTAGGATCCTTTCCTTCTTTTTGATCTTGGGTAATGTAATTATGATGTGTCTTGGTGTGTTCCTCTTTGGGTCCAACTTCTTTGGGACTCTCTGAGCTTCCTGGACGTCCCGAAAGTCTATTTCCTTCGCCAACTTCGGGAAATTCTCCATCATTATGTGTTCCAATATTTTTTCAATTCCTTGGATTTCTTCTTCTCCTTCTGGCAGTCCTATGATCCATATGTTTGGACGTTTACAGATGTCCTGGAGGTTTCTGAGCCCCTCCTCCATTTTTTGAATTCTTGTTGCTTTGTTCTTTTCTGGTTGGATGTTTTTTTCTTTCTGCTGGTGCACTCCGTTGATTTGAGTCCCAGTTTCCTTATCTCTATTGGTTCCCTGCAGATCTCTCCTCATTTGTTCAAGCAAGTTCATTAATTTTTTGTCAAATTCTGAAAGCATCCTTATTACAAGGGATTTGAACTGTGCATCTGATAGGTTGGCTATCTCTTGATCGGTTAGCTCTGGGGTTTTGATTTGTCCCTTTCTTTGGGCCATTTTTTTTTCCCTTGGTGATCCTGTTACTGTAAGGAGGGCGGAGTCTTGGGGATCCCCTGTGCAGGGAAGTTCCGGGTAGTTGGGCTGGGACCGTAGCCTCTGGGGACGGGACCTGAGCGCACAATGGCGCCTTCTCCGCTCTCCGCACCCACACCGCCTCCTGCAAGCACTCCGGGCCCCTCTGCGCTGGCTCCGGGGGTCGCTCCGGGGTCGGTGGACAGGCTGCACAGCTCCAATCCCCCGAGGGTCTCCCCAGTGAACTTTCCTGTGAGGCCGGGAGTTCCTCCGGCCGTGGACTCCACCCCCTCACTTGCTCTCAATCTGCGCCGATGGGTTGCGCCCTGCTTTCTTTCCGGGTTTCTCTGCACACGAATGCAGACCTGCCCAATCCACCGGTCTCTCGGCCCTGCTGGGTCCGGATGAGCCGGGCGCAGACCGAGCTTCAGTCGGGCCCTGTCTGGGTGCGCTGCAGCCCCGCGGGGACCGCCCCTCCAACCGCAGACCTGCCGTCTGCTCACCTGCTCGCCGCGGGGTCACCGAGCGCTCTCCCTTCGCTCTGCACCTTCTGGCTCACCAAACTAGATGAATGTATCTTCTTTAATTCCTTGGTTGTCGGACTTCCTCTCAATATGATTTTCTGTCAGATCTGGCTGTGTTTGGATGTGTAGATTTCTGATTTTTTCCCTTGTTTGGTTGTGCGAGGCGGTATGGTGCATTCACCTATGCCACCATCTTCTGATAAAAATCTTAAAAGAAAAATAGGCAGTAAAATCTTGGACATTTTTCTTAGTAATATTTTTTCTGATATAACTTCTCAGGCAAGGGAAACAAAAGAAAGAATAAACAAATGGGACTATATCAAACTAAAAGTAAGCAGTAACAAAATGAAAGACAGTTCACTAAATGGGAAAACATATTTGCCAAAGATACGTCTGGTAAGGGTTTAATAACTCCAATTTATTAAAAACTCATACAACTCAACACAAACACACACACACACACACACCAGATAATCCCATTAAAAATGAGCAAAGGACTTAAAGAGACACTTCTCCAAAGAGGACATATAAATGGCCAGTAGACATGAAAAGATGCTCAACATCAATAGTCATCAGAGAAATACAAATTGAAACCATGATGAAATATCATCTCGTATCTGTCAGAATGGCTATCATCATAAATCAATAACAAGTGCTGATGAGGTTGTGGAGAAAAGAGAATTCTCATGCACTATTGGTGGGAATGTGAATTGGTGCAGCCACTGTGGAAAACAGTATGGAGTTTCCTCAAGAAATTGAAAATGGAACTGCCTTATGACTCAGCGATTCCACTTCTGGGTATATGTCTGGAGAAATACATACATCATATCAGAGATGAAGCAGAGGTTAGATCATAAGGGTCAGAGTAGGAGTTTTGTATTTAATTAAAAATGTGATAGAATATTATCAGAGTGGGGAAAGCATGTGATTAGACATATACATTTCATATCTTGTATTGAAATAATTTGAAGTTTTAAGAATAATACAGAGTAATACCCTATACCTTTATTCAGTCACTACTTTACTCCAGAAAAGAGCCCACCCCTTCTTTATTTACCTACTTACGTATACATTTATTTATTTATTATTAGTGTTGACTCATGGATTCCTATTTTTAATGAGTTATAATCCATTAATGTCATTATTTTGATAATCAAATCATCTTATATTTGTGCCTCAACCTCCCTTTAAACTGAGTCCTGTGTTCTTCTGAAATACACTCTCCTTATTTATATATTTATTAGCATATACTTACTTTCTGATACAAAAATACATCCAAGGTTAATATTGTACCTTTTCTCCCCGACTCCTTGAATAAGCCTTGTCTCCAAAACACTCTTGTTCTTTTTAGTGTCTGCCTGTCTCCCTATGCCTCTTTCTCATTAGTATACATATATTAGTGTACCTGCCTGGTCTGGATGATCCAGGATAAGCTCTTCCACTCAAGCTCCTTAATTTAATCATCGTTTTGCCATATAGACAATATTCTAGGTTCTCAGGATTAGAACTGACTATGTCTTCGTGGGGAGCATTTTTTTCAGCCTGCAGCAACCTTTCAGTTTGCAGGACAATGCTCAACCCACTAAGCCATACCAGTCAGGGCCTTTCTGATACTTTAAAGTTTTTTTCTAATTTCCAGAAAATGTTCTTAAGTTATAGTATTAAATATTGGTTATACTCTACTGTTTTGTTTTTCTTTGTCAGGAAAACAGACAAAAATGTATAATTCTGATTATACATGTGTTAGACATTCTTTGCACGCTTTCCATTTTAACCACTTTCCACTTTCTCCCACAATTTGCTTCTTCTCTTCTTTTCATGTTTGTGGTTGTTATTCTTAGTAGACTTTCATTCAAATTAGGTTTCCATTTTCAGTATTCTCCCTTGGGGGCCTTGTAATTTATTCTTCATTTGTGAGATAGTATTTTTTCTTTCTAAATGTTTTTCAGTCCAATCTAGTCTTATTCCATTTCTTCCTTTACATAGATCTTCCTGGGTCAATTTCTGTTACTGTTTTTCAGATTTCTGATTCTAGACTTCTTACCATATCCAAATATTTGTTTGACATTATTTAAATCAGTTTGAATCTATTACACTTGTGGTTGGCATTTTTAGGAAAAATCTTTAGGAAAATTTTAGTTGAAATGTTTTGATTCATATGGTCTATTTTTTCCTGACAATAGCTTTTATGGAATTTGTTTGATTTTGTTTTCTATTGAAAAGCACTTCCTGTACCATTTCTGGTTCATATGGACTTTCTTTTTTTAGTGAGATGTGTGTTTTCCCTAGTAGATTATGTTGTCATTGGTGGTAGTGGCAGGGAGGTTGACATGGCTAATTTGTCTTTATTTCTGCAGGATCCTTGATTTTTGCCTTTTACTTCCTTATTTCCCTTCACTGCTACTTTCCAAAAGGTTCTACTTATTCTTCATTTTTTCTGTTTTTCCCTCAGAAGTGATATTTCCTCTTTTACCTCTTCTGGTCCTGCTCATTTTCAAGCCCCTTCCCTCTGTCAGGTGCCATGAACTACCAAACTGTTCAGTATTTCGGAACTTAAGTTGGACTTTCCTCTTTCTAGGGTTAATTTTGTTTGTGTTTTGTTTAAGTCTTTGACTGTGTTCTACTTTTTCATCAGAGTTTCATCAGAGCCTCCTGTGCTCTCTTCACTCATAGGCTGGCATTGGTGATGGGAGCCATGCTGGAATGTAAATTCTGTTTCTCTACTTTCAGGTGATTTGAAACTCATAGTATTCTCTGTTTCATAGAGATGTTGAAGGCATGTGTCACATTTGGGCTCATTTGGACTCCTTGTTGATCTTTCTGCCTCTAGAACAATGAGAAGTACATTTCTGTTGTTTATAAGCTAACTAATCAGTGGTATTTTGTTATAGTTTCCTGATTGGACTAGGACAATGGCCGTTTCATTATATATCAATGTTCAGGAAAACGAGTTGGTATACTAGCAGTGTTTGCAGGTGCCTGGTGAGTTTTTTATTTTTATTATTCATAATTAATTCATGGAGTTTATATTGAATAGAGAAAGAAATACCCTATAACTTCTCTATGTACCCATTCACTATTTTAATTTTTACATATTCTTTTCTGAAATTTTGTTCATTGACTTACATATTTTTACCTAGCTGAAATTAATAAGTATAGCTCATTATATTCTAAGCTAATATGGAATGTGAACTCAATGACACTTGGAATTTCATTCTCTTTTGATCACTAATATATTCCTAGTGCCTTAAATAGTGACCAGAACACAGTAGGTGCTCAATAAAATTTGTTGATTGAATAAATGAATGCCTATACTTCAAAAACATTTTTTTAAAGATTTTACTTATTTAAGGACTTCTGGCCAAGATGGAGGCATAGGTAGATACACTTTGTCTCCTCACACAACCAAAAGAAGGATAACAACAAATTTAAAAATGAAAAATAACCAGATCTGCCAGAAAATTGAGCTGTATGGAAGACCAACAACCAAGGCATTAAAGAAGAAATATTTATTCAGACTGGTAGGAGGAGCGGAGATGGGCAGCTGGGGCTTGAGGAAATATGGCAAGGCAGCAGTGGAAGACAGGGCAGTCCCACATATGCATTCAGATAAACTGGGAGGAACAACTGAGGAGTGAGATAGACTACACACACAACCAAGGCTTCCAGCGTGGGAATAGAAATATATGTATGACTTGTGGACATGAAATAAAAGGTTACAGGGTAGAGGGGAATAAAGGAGAGGAAAAATGGAACAACCATAATAGTATAATCAGTAAAATATACTTTAAAAAGATTTTATTTATTTATTTTTCGGGAGGGGAAGGGGGGAAGAACGAGAGGGAGAGACACATCAATGTGTGGTTGCCTCTCACGTACCCTCTACTGGGGACATGGTCTGCAACCCAGGCATGTGTCCTAGACTCAGAATTGAACCAGTGACCCTTTGATTCACAGGCCGGCACTCAAGCCCATGAGGCACACCAGCCAGGGCCAAAGGCATTTGTTTTCAAAATGCTTTTACACTCATCAAGCATATTAAAATGTTGTGCCATGGTTAAAGAGAACTGTTGTTTTCTCCCCCATAGTAATTCTATTGCTTCTTCTGAAACAACTATTTACTAATCGTTGAAGAGTGACATCCAAGGGCAGGGTGGGGCGGATGCTCTATACATTTCCCGGAAGTAATTAATGAAGTAACTACATGTGTCATGTGAATCTGGAAGGAACATAACTAGTCTTTTAGAGATCTTATTTTTAAGCCACGATCCTTGATATTTTTATTGTTTGGAATGATATAATGGAGAGAACAGCACAAGTTGAGTGTGGTTAGGAAGTTCCTGGAAGGATAGTATTAGAACCCTACATGACCTAGTAATTATAGGAGTGCAAAATGTGCCTAGAGTAAAATTCAGAGCAGTTTTATTGTTGCTGGGAGGAAAATAAGAATACCATAATATACAGAGTCCAGCATAAATGACGCCCCTTTTTATTTAAAAAATCTTTTATTACAAACATAAGCATGACAATATCACACTCAAGCACACCATGTGACATTTTAGGTGAAATGTTCAAATTGCTGTCCATCTCATGCAAGACATTCATGTATCCTACCAACCACACTGAAGCAGGCGTTACTTCTGCTGGACCTCATATAATGGAGATTTATAAATAGATATGGCTAAACTTTTTAATGTTAAGGGTGTGGTAAACCTAACTTTAGTAATGTTGGTAGAATGTGTTAGGAGGAAAAACACATGACATTAAAAGGCATAATGGCAGAATGTTATGTAGGTATTAGAACAGAGTAGTGAACTAAGGACTTGGGCTTAAATTATGGGACAGAGGTTGTAAAAACTGACACCTAACAAAACCATAAGATCACTACAGGTAGGTTTTGTTACAATGGAAGGCAGGCAGGCAGGCAGGCAGGCAGGCAGGCCTTTAAAGAATGGGGGATTTGGGCCCTGGCTAGTAGCTCAGTTGTTGGAGTGTCATCTTGACACACCAAGGCTGTGGGTTTGATCTCTGGTCAGGGCACACACAGTAAGCAACCAGTGAATGCGTCAATAAGTGGAACAGCAAAAGGGTGTTTCTCTCTCTTTCTCTCATCAATAAATAAAAATTATTTTAAAAGTGGGAGATTTGGCATAAAATTTTTAAAAATACATTTTATTGATTATGCTATTACAGTTGTCCCATTTTTTCTCCCCTTTATTCCCCTTCACCCTGTACCCCCCTCCCAACATCATTCCCCCACCTTAGTTCATGTCCATGGGTTATACATGTAAGTTCTTTGGCTTCTCTATTTCTCATACTATTCTTAAACTCCCCCTGTCTATTTTGTAGCTTCTTATTTCCTGTACATTTTCTCCCATTCTCTCCCATCCCCCTCCCTGCTGATAACCCTCCAGGTGATCTCTATTTCTGTGAATCTGTTCCTGTTCTAGTTTTCTTAGTTCATTTTTGTTCTTGTTTTTGTTTTTTTAAGTTTTGTTGTTGATAGTTGTGAGTTTGTTGTCATTTTACTGTTTGTATTTTTGATTTTCTTCTTTTTCTTAGATAAGTCCCTTTAACATTTCATATAATAATAGCTTGGTGATGATGAACTCCTTTAACCTTGACCTTATCTGGGAAGCACTTTAGCTGCCCTCCCATTCTAAATGAAAGCTTTGCTGGATAGAGTAATCTTGGATGTAGGTCCTTGCTTTTCATGGCTTGGAATACTTCTTTCCAGCCCCTTCTTGCCTGCAAGGTTTCTTTCACGAAATCAGATCCTAGTCTTATGGGAACTCCTTTGTAGGTAACTGTCTCCTTTTCTCTTGCTGCTTTTAAGATTCTATCCTATCTTTAATCCTGGGTAATGTAATTATGATGTGCTTTGGTGTGTGCTTCCTTGGGTCCAACTTCTTTAGGACTCTCTGATCTTCCTAGACTTACTGGAAGTCTATTTCCTTTGCCAGATTAGGGAAGTTCTCCTTCATTTTGTTTTCAAATAATTTTTCCATTTCTTGCTCTTCCTATTCTCCTCCTGGCACCCCTGTGATTCATATATTGGAACATTTAAAGTTGTCCTGGAGGTTCCTAAGCCTCTCCTCATTTTTTTGAATTCTTGTTTCTTCATTATGTTCTGATTGAATGTTTATTTCTTCCTTCTGCTCCATACTGTTGATTTCAGCCCCAGTTTCCTCTCCTTCACTGTTGGTTTCCTTGTACATTTTTCTTTATTTCACTTTTCATAGCCTCTACTTTTTCCTCTATTTTGTGTCCACACTCAACCATTTTTTGTGAGCATCCTGATCCCCAGTGTTTTGAATTCTGCATCTGATAGATTGGCTATCTCTTCATCACTTAGGTCTGTTCTTTCATTTGGGCCATACTTTTTTGTCTCCCTGTGCCTGCTACAGGGCAGAGCTTTAGGTATTCACCAGGGCCGGGCAACCCACATTGCTGTGTTGTGGTGCTGTATGTGGAGGAGGCATCAGAAAGGGAACAATGCCACTTATTCAACTCTTGGCTGGCTTTCAGTCACCTCCCCCACTACCCACAAGCAAATTGAGTCCTTCAGGTGCTTATTCCTGAATGGGTGCTTTTGTGTACATTTTAGGACCCTGTGTGTCTCTCCAACGGACTCTCCTGTGAAGTTGGGAGTTTCTTGTGCCACCTCATCTCCCACAGGTTTTCCAGTCAGAGGTTTTGAGGCTTTATTTCCCAGGCTGGAACCCTGGGGAACCCTGGGGAGCGGTCTGTCTGGTTCCCTAGTTATTCCTCCTGGTTTATCTGCATGCAAATGTGGGACTACCTACTCCACCAGCCTCATCATGTCTGCCAGCTGCCATTCATCCACACTGGTCCTCCAGTTGCTGCCTTGTGGTGAGTCTTCTCCACCCAAGCTGTCCCTCTCCACCCCTCCCACTGGTCGGGATCAATGTTTCTTCTTTAACGCCTTGGTTGCTGGCCTTCCATACAGTTCAATTTTCTGGCAGTTCTGGTTATTTTTTTGTTTTTAAATTTGTTGTTATCCTTCTTTTGTTTGTGCAAGGAGGCAAAGTGTATCTACCTATGCCTCGATCTTGGCCAGAAGTCTGGACATAAAGTGTTTATGTCCAGTGTTTTTTGAAAATTTTTAATGTTTTTAAAATTTTTAGTTTTTTTTGAAAATTTGAAACTTTGGCAATTCTGAGTCCTGTCTGCCTGTCCACAATAGACTGAATAGCAGCTGCCTACTTAAGTTGGGGCATGTAGTGCCCATTCCTCCCTGTGCCCCCCACTTCCTAGCTCAAGGGCACTGAGGCCAGGTGGTGTTGCAGTTCTTCCTCTGGTGCTGTTTTTCCTATACCAGGTCCTTACCTTTTCTAGTTGTGTCCTGTTCACCTCAGTGGTGAAGGAGGGATTCCCACCCTAGGGTCATGGGACAGCTGAGCACTGGACACCTGACACTGGACAGATGAGACAGACAGCAGTCAGTTTATCACAGCCCCAAGGGGAGAAGGATACTGCAGGCCATGCAGCATGACGAGAAGGGTACACTAGGACCAGAGTGAATAAGCGGGGGCTTTGGGAGGCAGGCCTTTAACTACTCAAAGGGTGAGGAACCACTGGTTCTGATGGGAAGATGTGGTTGGCTTGTTTGAATAATTTTGTGGGCCAGCAGGAAACTGAAACTCTCTACTCAGGGGTAAGCAGGATGGTGTACCAGTCAGCTCAAGTGTTGTTTGGCCAGGAGAGGCCCTCCTAAATTCACCAGAGGTCAAGGCAGCACATAGTGTTGGGCCTTAGTTTCAGGCCTTACACCACATGTCATGCTTCACTCATTTATTTTGCTCGCCCAGCCCCTGCAGACATTTGCCCTGATCTAGGAGGAGGAATTTTTCTCAGTCTAAATTTTGTGACATTAAAATACGTCAGCAACAATGGTTCTATAGTTTTCTTCACTGAAGGTTAAAAAGAAATAAAATGAGCAAAAGCCAATAAAAGTTTATTTATTTTTTTTAGTGCACTTAAACTGCCTAGAGTGTTAGCTTCTAGTATCTTTTAGGGATTTTTATAATCATGAGATGGTATTTAAGTTGGTATTAAGAAAAACTTCACAACAGGATTTATAGGTTATCAAAGAAATATTTATTCATTCAGGCAGTATTTTTCTTTCTGCTCAAAAACGTTTATTAAGCATATACTGTATCAAGTGTTAAGGTTTTAAAAACAAAAAGGCTTATTTTCTTCCTTCAAAGGACTTACACTCTGCTTTCAGTGTCTGAAGATTAAACTAACAATCACCGTTCAGGGTGGTAGGTGCTTTTGAGAGCATAATCAGGGAGGAAAAAAGGAGAGCACAGTATGCTTGGAGATTTAAGATTTTTAAAAAATAAATTACTGACTACTGCAATGACTCAAGTGTAGGTGTGAAGGTGAGAAAAGTCATCGTTCAGTGCTTCTGAAAGCCTCAGTTTGCATATTAGTAGGTTTGGTGTGAAGGTGCCACAGGGCAGGCCATGAAATGTAACAATTCCGACGTTGCAGTGTGGAAGCTCCATGGGCTTTCTCACTGATAAAATCCGTCTACCGTTGGTTTTTCTCTTCGTCCAGCGAGGCTCCTGTGAGCTGCAGTGGTTCACGACTGCATATCTCTGACAACACACTTTCCCGGGGGGCCATTTCTAGTGGCCTGCACGATGCCTTTGGAGTCAGAAGGGTGGGTCCTGGCATCTCAACCACGGACTGAGGCCTGCAGGGAGGGTGTGCTCGCCATCGTCAGGTGGGTGACTGGCGTATTTCACAGCCAAAATCTAAACAATTTGAGTCTTTTAAGAAATTATATAGAGTTATATATATCTTTCTTCTCTAATTTTGTTGGAGTCAATCAGAATTTTCTTAACTGTGTTATTCTGTGGAGCACCAGTCTTCACAGATCCTCTTAAAACAAGGAGGAAGTTCTGTGATCAAAGGGGGCTGGGAAATGCAACTGATAATACACAGAAACAGCCCACTTTTTGAATCATCCAGTGGTTCCAAAATTTTTTTGGATAGGTGAACTAAAAGTATTTTTTTCTAATGTATGTTTTATCATTAGAATTAGTGTTCTTTAGGAACTACCTTGAGAAATCATGGTCCCAGCAAGAAACAGATGAGTAATTTGAGAAGACTTTAGCGAAGAAGTGTGGGTAGAATTTAGAGTTCTAATGACAAGAGATTCTGCAGTTCTAAAGGGGCGAGGGGAGAACACGGTTCCCAGGACCTGCACAGGGAGCATTGTTGGTGGGGCGGGGCCCTCCTGATAGGGCCTGTGGCCTGTGGTGAACTATGGGTGCAGATTTCTTTGCTTTGACCCTCTGCTGGTGCTTTTCTTTAGCAAAACCCAGCAGGAAGCCAGAGCATAAGGGAACCAGCCCATTCAGTTTATACAGTCAGCCTCTTAAAGCATGACAAAAGATGGAGAGTACACCTGGAGGGGCAAACAGATGATACCCAGCAAATAAGTAACTAAGAACTGATTATGTTGGAAGAGTAAACCAGCCTTTAGTCCTAATAAATTTTAAACTGTTGCTGGAAGAGATTATGTGAAATGCCTGGGGAAATATATCACCCCAGGTGTGTTTCCCTTTTCTTTCCTTACTATGGAGAGCAGAGAATGAGAAAAAAACTTCCACAACCAAATTATTGTGGCACAAACTCGGCGTACCGTTGCCTCTCATTAATAGGAAATGGTAAGAGAGGTTTTTTTTTATTGCCATTCAATCAGACTTAATTTCAGCCTAGAGTATTATTAGTGCTTATAATTGCCACATGTTCAAAAAGCAAAGCAAAACTAAAACAATAAAGAGACCTTGAATTTGGGTGATAGTAGCAGAGACCACTGGCTGCCTACAAAATTTATTCTTCCTTTCCTCTTAGTAATGGCTTTAAAGTCAGTTCCCTGATGACTAGAAGTGATGTGTACTGCTCTTCTGGGCTGGGCTTTTGGAGAATACAGAGTCGTCCTCCATTCTGTTTTCTACTGGTTGAATGCAGATGATATTAAGACCATAGGGAAGCCACGGAATGGAAGGAACTTCAATTCCTAAATCAGTGCATGGAGAAAAGCTGCCTGCTGGCTCCAACACCCGTTCTGAACTATTACATAAACAAGAAACAAACTTCTGTTGTACTTAAGCCACATGTGTTTACATTGATTTGATTCAGTAGTTTATTTAGCCTATCCAAACTGATACAGATACCATTTTAACTTTTAATCTTAAACACTTCAAATATTTTTATAGATTTAAAAGCCCTATGTGGTAAGCAGAGGAAGCTCCTATTTTATAGATAAAACATAGGGCATAGGGAGATTCATTAAACCTTTTAACAAACAATTATTGACCATTATGAAGATTTGGTACAAACAACTTATGAAATAATAATTTGAGGGGGGGCATTCATTCATTCATTCATTTATTCATTTTATAAATATTTACTCAGGGCTTTCAACATGTTCCCAGGAGCTCACAGTTTAGTACAAAATACAGGTACTAAATTAAAAAATTAAGAATAAATTGCTATGGTGGTTAGTACTCATAGGAATAAAATAGTATTATGAAAGCATATCATAGGGGGATTTGACCTAGTTAGACAAGTAGGAGAAGGCATCCCTGAAGAAGTGATAACTAAGCTGAGATGTGAGAGAAGCACATACATTTATTCAGGCTGGTGAGGAAGAAGAAGGGACTTTCCTAACAGAGAACGATGTGCACAAAGGCTCTTCGTGAATATGGGGGCGGGGGGAGGCCTTTGTGATTAGAGGGGAGACAGTGCGTAGTAGCAAGATTTTAGGCCTGAAAGTTGAAGAGCTCTACATTTAAATTCAAAGTCAAGGAGGCTGAGGCTGTAGAGGAGACAGAAAAAGTGAGCAGAGGTGCCTTAGCTTGGGTTGCTATAACAAAATACCGTGTACTGGCTGGCTTAAACAACAGGCTTTATTTCTTACAGTTCTGGAGACTGGGAAGTCCACAATCCAGGTGCCAGCAGATTCGGTTCTTGGTGAGGGTCCCCTCTGTGGCCCGCAGACAGCCACCTTCTCACTGTGTCCTCACATAGCAGAGAGAGGGGAGCTATGGTGTTTCTTACTCTTCTTAGAAGGACACTAATCCATTTTGGGGTCTCAGCTCTCTGGTTGATCAGAACTAAAGAATCTCCCAGCCTGTGTGAACTCCAGCACTTGCTCAGTTCCCAGTAGATGTTTTTTCCTTGGTGTTCTCAACCTAAACCTTGTGATGTCTTATCCAGAGCATGTACACCTTATATTTTACCTCTTATTCAAGGGATCCTATTTAAGTTTCTCAGCTCTTTCTCTATTCAGCACACTTTTCTTTGAGAGCCTGCCCTGAGGTTTCAGGAGCCTCAGTTGCTTTGAATTCTACCATTTCTTTTTTCAGTTTGGCAAAACTGCTGTTTGGGCATCTGACACGGGGTAGGCCGGACCAGCCGACACCCGTGGTTGCCGTGACTCATGCGTGCCATACCGTGACACGCGGGGAAAGTAATACGGGGCTACGTGGCTGATTCCTCTCAATCCCAGGAAAAGCCCCCTAGCTTGTCCAGCCAGGGTTTTTATCAGGGGCATTAGCAATTAACATAGGATTGACTATTCATGGGATTAAGCAGAACAGGTAGGATTACTCATAGCAAGGCATTGGGATGTTGATTCAGGTCTGGTGGCAGACA
>PVJI01011497.1:0-42722 GCA_004026765.1 Micronycteris hirsuta | reverse complement strand
CATCTATGACTAATTACATTTATACTTTTTTTCCCCTCACCTGAGGACATGTTTTCATTGCTTTTTTTAGAGAGAGAGTATCTGAGAGAGGAAGGTAGAGAAAGAAACATCAAAGCAAGATAGAACCATCAATTGGCTGTCTCCCATACACGCCCAGACCAGGGATTGAATGTGCCCAGACCAAGGATTATTTGCATCCAGACCGCAGACTCAACCCACAACCTAGATATATGCCCTGACCAGGATTTGAACCCATAGCCTTTTGGTTACAGTATGATGTAACCAACTGAGCCACACTGGCCAGGGCCATGTATACTTTCTTTAAAAAATTTAAGTTATTAGTCTCAAAGGAAAAGACTCTCTTTTTTAAAAAAAAATATTTTATTAATTTATTTTTAGAGAGAGGGGAAAGGAGGGAGAAAGAGAGACATATTGATATGTGAGAGATACATTTATTGGTTGACTCTCACACACACTTAACTGAGGACCTGACTGAGGTCCAGCAACCTTTTGGTTCACAGACCAGCACTCAGTCCACTAAGACACACCAACCTGGGCTCTTGCTTTTTTAAAATTTCTTTAAACTATATTTATCAAATGCTTAGAGACCATATATGATTCTCTCATGTCAAATTCAGAAGGGACTATTACAACATGAAAAGCAAGAAATTATTATTAAAAATTGTTTCTGAGAATAAAAGAAACCTATTAATTTCTCAAAGGAACATTTTCTTGTTATAATTTCTTTTTTTAAATATATTTTATTGATTATGCTATTACAGTTGTCCCATTTTCCTCCCATTCTTCCCCTCCTCCCCCTTACCACCCCATTCCCTGCCCTTTAGTTTCTGTCCATAGGTCATACACATAAGTTCTTTGGCTTCTATATTTTCTATACTATTTTTAACCTCCCCCTCTCTGTTTTCTACCTACTGTTTATGCTACTTATTCTCTGCTCCTTCCCCCCCTCCCCCTACTGCTCCCCTGCTGATATCCCTCCATACCTTATATAAATCCCTTTAACATTTCATACAATAAAGGCTGGGTGATGATAAACTCCTTGAACTTGACCTTATCTGAGAAGTACTTTATCTGCCCATCCATTCTAGATGAGAGTTTAGCTGGATAGAGTATTCTTGGATGTAGGTTCTTGCCTTTCATGACTTGGAATACTTATCTCCAGCCTCTTCTTGCCTGCAAGGTCTCTCTTGAGAAATCAGTTGAGAAATCAGTCTTATGGGAACTCCTGTGTAGGTAACTGTCTCCTTTTCTCTTGCTGCTTCTAGGATTCTCTCCTTATTTTTAATCTTAGGTAATGTCATTATGATGTGTCTTGGTGTGTTCCTCTTTGGGTCCAACTTCTTTGGGACTCTGAGCTGCCTGGACTTCCCGAAAGTCTATTTCCTTCACTAGCTTGGGGAAGTTCTTCTTAATTATTTGTTCAAATAAGTTTTCAATTTGTTGCTCTTCCTCTTCTCCTTCTGGCACCCCTATGACTTGGATGTTGGGACATTTACAGATATCCTGGAGGTTCCTGAGCCTCTCCTCAGTTTTTTGAATTATTGTTTCTTCATTCTTTTCTAGTTGGATGTTTTTTTCTTTCTGCTGGTCCACTCTGTTGATTTGAGTCCCAGTTTCCTTCTCATCCCTATTGGTTCCCTGCAGATTTCTTCTCATTTTCTTTATATCATCCTTCACTCGTTCAACTAATTGCGACCATTTTTTTTTCCAATCCTGTGAGCATCCTGATTACCAGTGTTTTGAACTGTGCATCTCACAGGTTGGCTATCTCTTGGTCGCTTAGTTGTGTTTTTTCTGGAACTTTGATATGTTCTTTCATTTGGAACATTTTTTTTCCCTCAGTGCGCCTGTTACTTTAAGGGGTAGAGCCTTAGGTGTTCACCAGGGCGGGGAAACTCACATCATTGTGTTGTGACGAAGCCTGTGGGGGCAGGGTCTGAGAGAACAATGGTGCTTGCTCCGCTCTCCACACTTACATTGCTACCCACAAGCAAGTTGGGCCCTTCTGTGCTGGTTCTGGGGTCGATGGATGGGCCTGCACAGTTCCAAGACCCTGTGGGTCTCCCCAATGAACTCTCCTGTGAGGCCGGGAGTTCCTCCCACCGCCACCTAAACCCCCACAGGTGTTTTCAATCAGTAGTTTGAGGTTTTATTTCCCCACGTTGATGGGTTGCACGGTCTGCTCTGCTCCCCACTTTTTCTCCTGGTTTGTCTGCACGTGAATGGGGACCCACCCGGTCCACCAGTCTCGGCCCCGCTGAGTCCGGGTGGGCCGGGTGCTGGCCGCGTTTTGGTCAGGCACGCCCAATGCAGCTGCAGTGTTGCCGGTACCGCTCTACAAACCACGGTCTTGCTGCCCTCTCTCCACCCGGCTCACCCCGCACTCTCTTCGCTGGGCTCTGCCCCGCTTACCAGACTGGATGAATATGTCTTCTTTAATTCCTTGGTTGTCGGACTTCCTCTCAGTTCGATTTTCTGTCAGATCTTGCTGTTTTTGTTTATTTAAATTGCTGTTTTTCCTCGTTTGGTTGTGTGAGAAGGCACGGCATGTCTACCTACGCCTCCATCTTGCTGGAAGTCCTTATTATAATTTCTTCGAGCTACCCTACTTTAACAGAATCTGAATGTTGATGGTTTAAAAATTTAAGCAAAGCTTCATGGGAGGAGTTTATGCATGAGGTCCTGGTGAGGACCAGAACCCACTGGGGTGAATCCTACTCTGTGGGGTCAGCCTCCATATAGCAACTCATATGCTGTGGTCATGGCTAATTCTCACAGCCAGCCAACCTGAGGGTCAATCCCACCCACTGGCATGCCAATAGTAATCAAGGCTCAACTACAGCAGGAGGGCACACACAAGCCACTTGAGGGACTCTCCTGGAGCAGCCAGCCCAGGTTGTCAGGGAGGCTGCACCACTGGGCCTCACAAGACACCTACTATATAAGGCCACTCTGCCAAGACTGGGAGACATAGCTGATCTAGCTAATACACAGAAACAAACACAGGGAGGCAGCCAGAATGAGGAGACAACAAAACATGTCCCAGTGAAAGAATAGGAGAAATCTCTAGAAAAGAATGAAATGAAATGGAGGTAAACAATCTACCAGGTACAGAGTTCAAAACACTGATTCTAAAGATGTCCGAGGACCTTAGGGGAAGGGTGGATGAGCTCAATGAGAACTAAGCAAAGAGATAGTATGCATAAAAAAGGACATAGAAACCATAAAAAAGAATGAGATAAAAATGAAGATTCCAATAACTGAAAAAAAGAATACACTAGAGGTATTCAATATCGGATTAGATGAAGCAAAGGACTGAATCAGCAGTTTGGAAGACAAGGTAGCAGAAAACATCTGATCAGAACAGCAAAAAAAATAAATAAATAAATAAAATAAAATTGTGGATAGTTTAAGGGACTTCCAGGACAACATCAAGCATAACAACATTTGGATCAAATAGGTACCAGAAGGAAAGGAGAGAGAGCAAGGAATTGAGAAGATTCCCTTGAAAAGGAAATAATTGAAGAAATAATGACAGAAAACATCCCTAACCTGGCAAAGGAAACAGACATACTAGTCCAGGAAGTGCAGAGATTCCCAAAACAAGATGAACCAAAAAAGGCCCAAATTAAGACACATCATAATCAAAATACCAAAGGCTAAAGACAAAGAGAGACTCTTAAAAGCAGCAAGAGAAAAGCAGTTAGGTACCTGCAAGGGAGCTCCCATAAGACTGTCAGAAGATTTCTCAACAGAAACTTTGTAGGCCAGAAGTTTGTGTCAGAAGAGGTTGGCACAAAATATTGAAAGCAATGAAAAGCAAGGACCTATAACCAGGACTACTGTACCCAACAAGGCTATTATTTAAAATTAAAAGAGAGGTAAAGAGTTTCCCAGACATACAAAAGCTAAAAGAATTAATCACCACAAGTCAGTATTGCAAGAAATATTAAAGAGACTTCTTTAAGAAGAAAAAAAGAACATAAATATAAATAATAAAATGGCAATAACTATGTACCTATCAATAATCACTTTAAATGTTAATGGATTAAATGCTCCAATCAAAAGACATAGAGTAGCTGAATGAATAAAAAACAAGACCTAACCATATGCTGTCTATAAGAGACCCATTTCAGATTGAAAGACAGATAGACAGAAAGTAAAACTTAAAGATGACCCATCAGTAGCATTAAAGAACATCTTAAAAAGAAAATATGCCAGAAAATTTCCCAGTGCAATTATTAATTTAAAATTTATTCCTATTATTTCCAAGTAGTAGATGCATTTTACTGCAATTGTATATATAAATTAGTTTGCATTTTCTTTTTTCACATACCATACATAATTATCTTAATTGTTATTTTTAGAGTCTGAATAATTTTCTGTTATGTTGATGTACCATAATTTACTAAACAAGATTGTTGGTTACTTAGCCTGTTTGCATTTTATTTCTATTACAGGAAAATGTTTGATCAATTGGAATCCTAACTTTTCTGTGTAGAATATACTACGATTTTCTAAACATAGCTCCAGGCTGGTTATAGATTTTTTCAGAGCCAATGGAATGAAAAAGGAATGATAGAACATTTCCATATTTCTTCTTCAATAGCCAATGATTATTTTGTCAGTGACTTTTACTGCCTAAGCAGAGGGGCCTGAGGCCAATGACACCCATCCCAAAGGTTGTGTGAATATATGAGGGCCAAACCATACCGTCTTTGGTAAAAGAGACAAATATAAGTTTCTTCAGATAAGAGTAACTGCAGCAATAATGCATGAAGTAATGATCCAGTGATGAACTACTGTGAGATATTAGTCTGGTTTGTGAAAATCAGTAAGTAGCAAAAACTGAAAATTATTTTACTCTTTGAGCAAATTCAACTTGACCCATGGTGTTTCCAAAGGCCATACCCTCTCTTGTTCACTTGGTGAACTTGAATTCCTTTCTTCACAGTCAGCTTAGCTGTTGCTACCTTTTTGGAGCTTTCTTTCTTCCTTCACAGCACAGAGTCCTCTCTTACTGCCTTTATGCTAACAGTCAAAACTCTTTTTCAGAGTAAACTATGAGTTCCTTGGGGCTGGGACTTTGTCTTGCTCCGCATTCAGGCTCCACCATTCACTGTGTAGTGATGTTTTTAAAAGAGTTTAATGAGTGCTGATTGAATGTTTTACAGAGTAAACAATAAGAATTTATTTTATCCATTGTACTTTGTCCAACAACTTAAATACTGAAGAATGTTCCAGTTCTTCGTTTATGGCATGAGCACCCGCAGACACACAAATTTGCTGCAAGGGAGATCTGAAAAGAGATTATTTGACTTCAACATCTTTCTCTGTAGAAGAGGTAGGTGAGGAGTGAGGTGAGCCATCCTGTGTTATCTGATACACCTTCTTCCATAAAGGTTCACGCTAGCTCCTAAAACAAATGCAGTCATTCTAAGGTTAAAGAGCAACCCTTTTAGAGTGCATTATTTTATATATGTGTATATACACACACACACATATATGGGATTATATGCATTCTTTAAAGTGGCACTTCACTTCCCACAGTCTCTGTATCTGTGTTAAAGCTGAAAGGCATGTTTATTCATTTTACCACTCACAGAGCCAAACTGTTTGAAATAGTTTATCTTCAAAAAGTAATAAGAGATGTAAGGAAAAGTATCAACAGGGTCTGGTATGAACAGGAAGGAAGTTCCAGACATGCAGGGACATTCCTAACCTTAATGCCAGCCTCTTTTTTTTTTTTTAACTCCCTCTGTTTACTTTTCATTTGAATTTCTAAACCTGTCATCATGTCCAGACATCTATTCTTATACTAAGAAATATAGCTGCCCCAACTCCACCTTTCCAGCTTTATTTCAGAGTCAAATTTCTTTTTCTTCAGTCAGCAGCTCTAGTCATTTTTTTTCTGCAGTGCACATCTGAATTTGTACTCTACTACTGTATTAACAACCTCCTAGTCTCTGTCACACTAGCTTTTTACTTTTCTCACACAAAAATGCTTATTGACCACTATGATTTTCTTAAAATCTTGCAAGGATAAGCTACTAGTGGGTAGCTAGTCTTTGCACCAGAGGTGTCAAAACCACTAATTAGATACTTCACTGTTAGATGTTTCCCACGACATCTATACTTAGGATACTATCTTATTCATATAGCACCAGAGTTTGGGATCTTTAGAGGGAGCCAAATAAGTTGGAGGGAGGCAGCACCTTGGAGGTACAAAACCAAGTCACATTTCTGTACATGTGACCAATGATACAACACACAGGGACATACCAGAGTCATCGGGGACAGTCCAGCAGCTCTCTGATTTGCAAACATTCTCTTCCAAACATGGCTGGATTAATAAGCACTCCATGTTTCAGGCAACAATGAACACTTTCTAAAAGACAGGGGGTTTGATATTTGATGTCAATTCTTGTCAAGATTGTAGAACGATTAATTAAAAGGGTGGTTTTTTTCGAGCACATATGGAAGCTGCATAATTCTAAGAACATACAATGTAAGATGAATCTCATTACTTTTTTATTTTTGACAGGGATGCTAAACTGGCAGTTGAAAGGAGTGGCATTTATATATAGCATCTGGATTCATCAAGATGTGTAACTATTTCCTGTGATATTCTCTGAAATATGATGGGGAGAAATAGGCTAGATAAGAATAAGAATAATGACTCAAAATTATTGTACATCTTTACCCCAAAATTCTTATTACTGGATCAATTTTAGTTTCAGGGGAGTTCTTTAATGCCAGTTTATAGGACTGAATACTTGTTTTAGGCAACATTTCTCTAAAATGTAACCCAGCTACTGGCTGCCCACCATTCTTCTGTTTCATCATGCTTACAAAATTTTGCTAAAGAATTCACTCACACCAGGGAGTGAGTGATATGTTTTGCTGAAGATTTTATAATTCAGAGGAGAGGTTTCATACTGTATATTCCAAGGTTAACATCTTCATCCTTCATCAGACTTTCCTGAGCTTTATTGTCTCTGCTGCTGTGACACCTGATTATTCTTTCTCTTCACTTTTTCTGATTCTTTGCCCAGGATTTCTGGCTCCTGTTTCTCTTCTCTCCTCAATTTCCCCCAGGCACTTTGAATTCCTTTGTAAAGCAAAGCAATTCAACTTGAGCCTACTGTCTACCTTCAGTTTCCACCTCCAAGTTTATAGATCCAAATCCATCAAGGCAACGGTCAAAACAAGGCACTCTACAGAGTAAAAGAATTCACCCTCTTTGGAAAGCAAGCAGGATTATAAAGAAGAATATTTCTATAACATCATTAACTTAGTTGAGAAAAATTAGAACATGAATAGAGCAAAGTGAAGAGGACAGCAAGGGGGGCTGAAAATCCTGCTGTTTGGTTATCTATTGCCTGGACCAGACCTCCAGAGCACAGTGTCCATGCTCAGCCGGGCAGCTCTCTCTTGGGATCTCTCTTGTAGTTGTGTCAGACAGTGGCTGGGTCTGGAGTCACCTGAAGACTTGACTGGGCTGCCTAGTTTCTCAATGTCTGGCACCTCCGTGCTGCCCCAAATGCCTGTTTCTCAGAAGAGTAGCGTGGACTTCTTCCATGGTGGGTCAGGCGTCCAAGAGGAATGTGCCTGAGACACATGATCTGAGGCAGAAGCTGCAAGGGTTTTTATGACCTATGTGTGGATGTCCTGGAACTTCATTTTCACTGTGTCTGCTGCTCAAGTCATTAAAGTCACCCCAGGTTTAGACAGAGGAGAATTGGGCACCGATGTTTGATTTGAAGAATGGCATGCTTGTCCAACAGGAAAGGAACTGATGGTGCTGTCTGTGACTTCCTTCCACTGTCTGTCCTCTGGACACAGTTCACGTCCCTCCTCCACGCACAGTTGCCTTCATTCTCTCCCAAGGTATCCAAAGCTTCCCGATAGTTCAGCAGTGGGTCAGATCCCAGGATCTTGTCATCCAATCAGGTACAGATACAATTCTTTGGATACCACATCTTGAGTATGGTTTCTGTGAAAGTGAAGACCTTGAGCTAAAGAGTCAAGTGTATCTGCCCTCTGCACACCCAAGATACTGTGGTGATGCAGGGTTAGCATAACTGCAGTTACCACTCCTGTAGAAAGGAGGGTGGGTTGACACACAGTGGTCACTAGTCTAATTCTGAAATCTAGCTGAAACACATGCCACCTATTCCTTTAAATGAGACCAGTTCTGCTCCCTGGAAATGATTCACCATAGTTCTTGGATCTGAACTCGACTCATCCTTCCTTTTCTATAAGAAATGTCTCACATTTTTGTCAGTCTGCATCTTAATAGACATTTGGGGATCCAAAGACCTTTTTTTCTTGTATTTATATGTAGTATAAATGGATATATATGATGTACAGTCTTCTGTGACTTCTTTCTTTTACTAGTTCACCACCAGTATATGAGAGGTCTCAATGCTTCATATCCTCATCACTCTTTTATATGGTTAAACTTTTAAAATATTGCCAATGTAAGGGTACAGAATAATATTTTATTGTGGTTTTAACTCACAATTCTCAGATTGCTGCAACCACCATACTATGTGCATGTCCATGGATCCTTTTTCCTTGTTGTTTGATCCCCCACACCCAGCTCAGAGCTGTCATCTGCTCTGCATCTAAGAGTCTGTCTCTGTTTTGCTTGTTAGTTCAGCTTGTTCATTAGATTTCACATATGAGTGAAATCACATGGTATTTTTCTTTCACTGACTGGCTTATTTCACGTAGCTTAACATTCTCTACGTCCATCCATACTATTGCAAAGGGAAAAATTTTCTTCTTTTTTAGGGCTGATAGTATTCCATTGTGTAAATGTACCGTAGTTGCTTTATCCACTCATCTACTGATGGACACTTGGGCTGCTTCTAGATCTTGGTGATTGTAAATAACACTGCAATGAACATAGGAGTGCTTGTGTTCTTTTGGATTAGTGTTTGGGGCTTCTTCAGATAAATTCCCAGAAGTGAAAGTCCTAGGTCATAAAGCAGATCCATTTTTAATTTTTGAGATATTGCTTTCCATGGTGGCTGCACCAGTCTGCATTCCCACTAACAGTGCAAAACGTTCCCCTTTCTTCACATCTTTGCTAGCACTTGTTTGTTGATTTACTGATGATAACCATTCTGACAGGTGTGAGGTATTATCTCATTGTCATTTTAATTTGCATTTCTCAGAAGATTAGAGATGTGGAGCATCTTTTCATATGTCTATTGGCCATCTGTATGTCCTCTTTGGACAAGTGTCTATTCAGGTCCTTAGCCCAGTTTTAATTGGATTTTTTTGAAGTTAAGTTTTATAAGTTGTTTATAAATTTTGGATATTAACTCTTTATCAGATGTATCAGTGAATATGTTCTCTCATTCAGTGGGTTGTCTTTTTATTTTGTTGATGGTTTATTTTGCTGTGGAAAACCTTTGTAGTTTGATGTAGTCCCATTTTTTTATGTTTTCTTTTATTTTCCTTGCCTGAGAAGATATATCAGAAAAAAATATTGCTATGAGCAATGTCCAAGATTTTACTGCCTATGTTTTCTCCTAGGATTTTTGTGGTTTGGGGTCTGATGTTTAAGTCTTTAATCCATTTTTCTGCACCTATCTGTCCAATTTTCCCAATATAGTTTATTGGGTAAACTATCTTTAGCCCATTATATGTACTTGCTTCCTCTGTCAAATATTAATTGACTATAAAGGTGTGGGATTATTTCTGGGCTCTCTATTCAGTTCCATTGATTTATGTGTCTGTTTTTATGCCAGTACCATGCTGTTTTGATTACTATGGCCTCATAATATAGTTTCATATTAGGTAGTATGATTCCTCCAACTTTGTTCTTTTTTCTCAAGATCATTGTTGCTATTCAGGTCCATTTATAGTTCCATACAAATTTTTGAAATATTTGTTCTAGTTCTGTGAAAAATATCATTGGTATCTTAATAGCAATTGCATTGAATTTACGAGGTCTCTCCAGAAGTATTGCAGCTATGTAGTATGAAAACTAGAGACATTTACTGAAGAAGATACAAGGTACAAGAAACATTGTACACAGGACGATGATGCCTCAGTCCCCTTCAAAGTAGGCACCTTGGGACCTCACACAGTTCTTCCAGTCACCATCAGCTGCCCCATCGTGTTTTCCTGAATCTCATTGACAGTCTGAAATCTCTTCCCCTTCAAAGGTGATTTAAGTTTTGGGTAAAGCCAGAAGTCACAGGGCGCCAAATCTGGGCCCTGGGAGATGCTGAGTCACCAGGTGATTTGATGTTGTGCCAAAGAACTCTGCATGAGATGTGATGCATGAGCGGGTGCTTTGTTGTGATGAAGCTGCCAATTACCAGTTGCCCATAGTTGTGGCCTTCTGAATTATCCAAATAGTTTCTGTGGAGGAATGTTCAAACTTAACATGAAATTGGATGCAGATTTGTTGCTCTACTTGCTCAGTCATTTTGAATGCAATGGCCACACAGATACATGCTCACTCAACAGCATCTGCTGCCCTCACTGACTAGTACAGTGAAATTGTCATTGTTCACGCATATGCATTCCAGTCCACTCTCCTTGGCTGCCAGAGTACATCAGTGTTGCACAAATCATACTCGTTATATTAATAATGCTAGACTTTTCCCAGACAGACCCCGAATATATAGTTTGGGTAGTATGGATATTTTAATGATGTTAATTCTTCCTATCTATGAACACAGTTTGTGCTTCCACTTATTTGTATGTATCTTCTTCTATTTCTTTCTTCAGTGTCTATAATTTTCTGAGTATAGGTCTTTTACATCCTTGGTTAGATTAATTCCTAGATATTTTATTCTTTTTGAAGCAGCTGTAAATGGGATTCTTTTCTTAATTTCCCCTTCTGATAGTTCATTATTGGTACATAAAAATGCAACTGATTTCTGGTTATTAATTTTGTATTTTGCTACTTTACTGAATTCATTTATCAGTTTTAGTAGTTTCTTGGTGGAATCTTTGGAGTTCTGTATTTACAGTATTACTACAGTCATTTGCAAATAAAGACAGTTTTACTTCTTTGTCTCCAAAATGGATGCCTTTTATTTCTTCTTCTTGTCTGATTGCTCTGACTAGGACTTCTAGTACCATGTTGCATAAGAGGAGTAAAAGCAGACATCCCTGTCTTGTTTCCAATCTAAGGGGAATGCTTGTAGTTTTTGCCCATTGAGTATGATGTTGGCAGTGGGTTTGTCATATATGTGTTTAGGTATGTTCCCTCTATTCCCACTTTGCTGAGAGTTTTTTTTTTTTAATCATAAATAAGTGCTGGATTTTATCAAATATTTTTTCTGCATCTATTGATATGATCATGTGGTTTTTATCCTTCATTTTGCTTATCTGGTGAATCATATTTATTGATTTACAAATGTTACACCAACCTTGCAAACCTGGAATAAATCCCACTTGATCCCGGTGTATGATCTTTTTGATGCATTGCTGTATTTGGTTTACTTATATTTTGTTGAGGATTTTAGCATCTATGTTCATCAGGGATATTAGCCTATAATTTCCTTTTTTGGTAGTGTCTTTATCTGGTTATGGAATTAGAATAATACTGGCCTCATAAAACAAGCTTGGGAACCTTCCCTGCTCTTAAATTTTTGGAAATAGTTTGAGAGGGAGAAGTATTAGTTTTTCTCTAAATGTTTGGTAAAATTTACCTGTGAAGCCATCTGGTCCAGGACTTTTGTTTGTTGGGAGTTTTTTGATTACTGCTTCAGTTTCACTAAGTATAATCTGTTTACTCAGATTTTCTGATTTAGTTTTGGAAGATTGTATGTTTCTAGGAATTTATCCATTTCATCCATATTGTCCAATTTATTAGCATATAACTGTTCATAATATTTTCTTACAACCCTTTGTATTTCTTTGGCATCAGTTGTTATTTCTCCTCTGGTATTTTTGATTTTATTTATTTGGGTCCTCTCTCTTTGTTTCTTGATAAGTCTCATGAAAAGTTTGTCAATCTTTTTTATGTTTTCAAAGAACCAGCTCTTGGATTCATTGATCTTTTGTATCATTTTTTAAGACTCTCTTTTATTTATTTCTGCTCTGGTCTTTATTATATCCTTCTGTCTACTCCATTTTGTGCTTTGTTGTTCTTTTTCAAGTTTTTTAAAGTATAAAGTTAGATTGTTTATTTGAGCTTTTTCTTGTTTTTTGAGATAGGCTTATAATGGTATGAAGTTCTATCTTAGGATTGTTTCCCAGTGTCCCACAGATTTTGGATTGTTGTGTCATCATTTTCATTGTTTCAAGGTATCTTTTGATTTCTTCCTTGATCTCGTTGTTGACCCATTCATTATTTAATAACATGTTATTTAGCTTCTATGTCTCTGTGCATTTTTCAGTGTTCCTCTTGTGACTGGTTTCTAGTTTCATAGCATTGTGTTCACAGAAGAAGCCTGATGTGATTTCAGACTTCTTAAATTTACTGAGACTTGTTTTTACTTTAACATGCAGTCTGTCCTAGAAATCTTTCCATGTGCACTTGGAAAGAATATATATCCTGCTGCTTTTGGGTGAAATGCTCTGAAGATATCAACTAAATCCATTTGATCTAGTGTGTGTTTTAAGGCCACTGTCTCCTCTCGATTTCTGTCTGGAAGATCTATCCATTAAAGTCAATGGGATGTTAAAATCCCCTACTATGATTGTATTTCTGTTGACCTCGCCCTTTATGTCCATCAAGATTTGTTTCACATAATTAGTCGCTCCTACGTTGTGTGTGTAAATGTTTACTAGGGTTATCCTCTTGTTGGATTGTTCCCTTTATCATTATGTAGTATCCTTCTTTGTCTCTTACTGTAGTCTTAGTTTTAAAGACTATTTTGTCAATTATAAGTACTGCTACCCTAGCTTTTTTCCATTTGCATTAGCATGAAATATCTTTTTTCATCCCCTTACTTTTAGTTTGTGTGTATCTTTCAATCTGAGATGGGTCTCTTGGAGACAGCATATATATGGGTCTTGTTTTCTTTTCCATTCAGTTACCCTATGCATATATCTTTTGATTGGAGCATTTAAGCCATTTACATTTAAAGTGATTATTGATAGATATGTTTTTATTGCCATTTTATTTTTTAACTATTTTCTTCTGTTTCTTTTCCTTTTTCTTCTTTTTCGTAAAGCAAGTCCTTTAACATTTGTTGCAATACTGGTTTGGTGTTAACAAACTCCTTTAGCTTTTTCTTATCTGAGAAGGTCTTTATTTCTCCTTCAATTTTAAATGATAGCTTTGCTGGGTAAAGTAGAATTGGGTGTAGTATCTTCTTTTTCCTTTTAAAAGGAATTCTTCTGCCCTGGCTGGTGTAGCTCAGTGGATTGAGCGCGGGTTGGGAACCAGAGGGTCCCGGTTCGATTCCCTGTCGGGGCACATGCATGGGTTGCGGGCCAGGTCCCCAGTGAGGACCATGTGAGAGGCAACCATACATTGCTGTTTCTCTCTCTCTCTCTGTCTCCCTCCCTTCCCCTCTCTCTAAAATAAATAAATAAATTAAAAAAAAAAAAAGGAATTCTTCTTTACCCTGAGATCATAAATATAGTCTTTATTTTTCTGCAAAGTTTTCATAGTTTTGATTTTCATGTTGAAGTCATTAATGCATAAATGTGGTGAGAGTTAAGAATCAATTTTCATTTGTATGATATAGATGACCTATTTTACCAGCCTCATTTATTGTATGTCCTTTCAACCCTATGTGTAATGTCAGTTCTGCCTTAAATCAGGTTTCTGTATATTAATGGGTCTCTTTCTGAGTTCCCTATTCTATAAGCTATCTGTGACCAATGCTGCATTGGTCTCTGTGATCAATATCATATTTCTTAAACGGCTGTATCTTTAAAATAAATCCTGATCTGCTACGGCAAGTCCACCAGCTTGCTTCTTCAGAACTGCCCTGACTGAATCTTCTTGACCCTTTGTGTTTTCATACAAATTTAGAATCAGCCTGTCGGGTTTCATAAAAATGAAACAAAACAAAACAAACAATCCCTCGTTCATATTTTGATTGGAATTAAAGACTTTACTACATTTTCACTGTCACTTACTCTCATGTCCTCATTTCCTTCCTCACCCCACTTGGATTCTGCGTATAATCACTTCCTTGCAAATACCCTTAATTCCGCTGTCACTCTTTCTCATCTTTATACTTTCACCACATAATTGCTTACTCTTTGCCAGTACCCAATCAGCTAAAATTGCTGGAGAAAAACAAATAACTATACTGAGTGGTTTCCTTTAAAAACTGATGACCTCAAGTCTCAAATAGGCACTCAAAACTGTTTAACATTCCACTATACTTACCATTCTTCAGAATCACCTCTATCATACTTTACCCTCTCTTCTCAAGCCTCTATTCCCTTCTCTCCTTTTGTCACTCTCAGCTGATAATCTTACCTCAAACTTCATTGAAAAAGTCAGAGCAAGGAGTAGAAACTCCTTTATTATCCCATCTTCAAATCTGTCTACCCCATCAGTCCCGGCTTCTGCCCCATCTGCTGTTACTACGAAACTCATCGCTCCTGTCAGAGGCCAGCTCCTTCCTTGTGCTCTGGACCTTACCACTCTAATGTGTTTCAGATGTTTACTCTTGCGTTCTCTCACTTCTACATCATCAAATTTTCACTTTCCGTTAAGTCCTACCAGCAAAAAAAGAGGCTCTATTATCAAACTAACAAATTAGCATAACCTCTCCTTTCAACTAATAAGGCAATATGATACAATAGTTATGAGTATAGACTCTGATGTCAGACTTCCCGGGTTCAAATTTTATGACCCTGGGCAGGCCATCCTGTGCAGTACAACAGCCACATGTGGTTATTTACTACCTTTATGTTCATATTAATTACAATGAAATATAATTAAAAATTTAGTTTCTCTACCATCCTGACGGTGCGGCTAGACAACTGTTCCATCATTGCAGAGGGTTCTGCTGTGTCCAAATGTTCTAGAATAGTTCACTCTTCCCCTCTTTCTTTAACAAATTAATTTATTTTTAAAAATATTTTTACAAAATTTATTTTTCTAGTTTTACTGAGATATGATTGATATATAACATTGTGCAAGTTTAAGAGTTTAAGGAGTACCACATGTTGATTTGATACTCTTCTATATTGCAAAATGATTACCGCAGTGCTACATCATACCGTCCACATGTCACAAACCATTTTTGCTGTGTATAATGTACACTTTTTTCCCCAAATTTTTGAGAGAAAAGTAAGGATGCACATTATATATGGGTGTAATGAGTACATAATGCCGCAACCAGTGTGGAGTGGGGGTCCCTGAGTGGGGCGATGGGAGTTTAGAAAAGATACAACACAGACAGTTTAAGGGAAAGCAGGGACCAGGTGGGACATTGTCCTCTGATGGAGAGACAATGAGCCCTGAACATGGGCTCTGCATTTATTTTATAGGGGTAGGTTAGATAAAGCTCAAGGACGTTTTGCAAACCCAGGGAGATGCTGCAGGCACAGACCGTTCCTTTCCCAGGCTATCTAACTGATACATATGTCTTCTGCAAAAGTTACAGTTGCATTCAGCTGAAGCTTGTGGTTCCCAACTCCTGTTCAACCCCCGCAGATTCCGGCTGTATGACGCCAGCCTTCACCGTCCCCCACAACATACCATGGGTATAATAATAGTTATAATAATCCCATGTATGATGCCCACTAAATGTGGGTGTGCATTTTAGATGAGAGCGCATTATACACGGCGAAATACAGGTAATTACTATTTGTTTTTTGTGGTGAGGGCATTTAGGATTACCTTTCTAACTATATTCTATCACACTACCATTTATATTATAGCACTTATTACCATCTGATATATTTTACATTCACTTATTTGCTCATTCCCCCCTGTCTTTTCCTGTCAGAATGCAGGCTCCATGGGAGCAGGTTCTGCTTCACCATTTCATTCTCAGAGCCTAGAACAGTGCCTGGCTTTACTGAGTTGAATAAATATTTATTCAATAATGGCCAATCAGACATTAAAAAGTTTTGGGCTGATTCAAGAAAAGTTTCCCTAGACATAGTGTATTCATTTTACATTGTTTGTGGATATTAACTGTGGCATATTGAGCGAGGGATACAGTATTAGAGGTTGGTGGACGTCAAGAAAAAGCAACTATACCAAGGCCGGGAGCCTGGGTCCTGGTCATGATGCTATGCAGCTGTGGAGTATTGAGAACCAGCCTAGGCTTTCTCAGAATATTTGAAAGTTTAGAAATTAGAGAACACATGTGAACCATTGTTGAGAAATTAAAGACTTTACGTGTGGGTTCAGTTGCTTTGGAAGTGGGCTGCCTCACATTCTCGAGAATTTTCATTGCCATATTGCCTAAGACAGCAAACAATTGGAAACAACTTAAATGTTCAATAACATGGGAATAAATAAATACGTTATGTACAGTCATACGATGGTGCATCGTGGAGCAGTAAAATGACTAAGCCAGATCTTGAAAGTGTGAATAGCTCTCAAAATCTAATAATGAGTTGAAAAGAGCAATTTGTAGATGGATAAACATGGTATAAACATGTATATAAACTTAAAAAACCCAAAGGTAGCGTCTACAGCCACATATATGAGTAGTGAAAGCAATAAAACATCGATGGTGAAGACACAGCTGAATGACACCTCTGGGGCAAGAGGGTGGGAAATGGGATCAGAGGGAGGAAACGCCATCGGAAAGTAACTTTGACAGCATCTGCCAAGTTTTATTCCCTTAAAAACTTGGAAGTCAACATGACAATATATTAACATTTTAAAAGTCAGGGTATTTATTGTTATTCTCTAGAGTTTGCTATATAGTAATCGAAACATTTTATAGTTAAAAAAACAAAAAACATTAAGTTGCATCTATATCAAGTTCCTACCACATTTATTCCACAGTATTTCTTGAGAACTGGCTGTGTGTGTGTGTGTGTGTGTGTGTGTGTGTGTGTGTCATGCTGAGTGTTCAGGATTATAGAAAAGTCAAGTAAACATGAGTTTTGCTCCCCAGAAGTCTGCTGCTTTCTTAGTTGAAGTAAGAGAACCTCCTTATATGAAGCAGTTAAGTTGTAGAAGTTAGCATATAATTATGTATCAAAACAATGACTATAAGCTTGGAAATCAGAGTCCCTGAAGCAGCTGGAGACGATATATGGGAGGAGGGATAACTTGAAGAGCAAATCTGGGTAGACTGAAAGGAGGTTAAGTACCTTCCAGCCTGGGGACGAATCATATGCCCAACTTTGAAAAGTATCAGTAAATACCATAAAGGAATTTCGTGCTCCCATAGTGGGGAATTGTAGCCGTATGTTTTCACGCGTGCAGGAGCAAAGTCTCCCGTGGAACATAAAGCCGGCATGCATGGACCCATGAGTGGGGTAGCAGAATTTCCTGTGGGGAAATCAGGTTGACATATTTCTTAGATTTAAAACCTTGCTACTGCTGAAACCTCCCCCCTACCTGGATCAAAAGGTCTTATGCTAATGTATCTTCCTGGCCAGTGTTTACGGTTCTTTAGAAATCAGCCCAAGTCTGTTGCTCTCCCATTTGCATATCTTTCCTTTTGATGTACCTTCCCGGTCTACCACCTAACTTGAATCTACAATCTATGCATAGTTAATGAAGACCATTCTGATGTGAATGTGCTCTGAAACAACAAATAAAAGGCTGGGCTAAGCTATGCTCCAGACCCTCTCCCATATGACAAGGGTAGGGTCGCGTGGTCCCAGATTTCTATTCCTGCGTGTTTCTGTGTGAGATTTATTTACGCATTCAGTCACGGACAACATGAATCCTGCTGGACGGCATTCACCATGATACCATCCTGGAGAAATGAACTCTTTTTTTTAAAGACAAGTGAGTAGATAATATTAAAGGTACTCTGTACCCTGGGCAGGTACCTCAATTGGTTGGAGCATCATCCCGTGCACCAAAAGGTTGTAGGTTTGTTTCCCAGTCAGGCGCATACAGGAGGCAACTGATTATTTCTCTCTCTCTCTCTCTCCCTTTCTCTCTAAAATCAGTAAACATGTCCTCAGGTGGGGTTTAAAAAAATGGTACTCTGAGATACATTAATGCCATGTCTAGGAATTCAAACCTTATTCATTAGTTAAGTGATGAACTGTTGACAACTCTGAGGAAATGGAGTGACATGGTTGATTTGATCTCTTTAAATGTTAATCTGACTGGTGTACAGGGTAGACTGAAATAGGGAAGAGTAGAAACAGGGAACTCCACTAGGAGGTTATTTCAACAGTCCAGCAGTTTGCAGGGGAGGGCCTCAGGTGAGTGGTAGTAATGGAGATGGAGAAAGGAAAGAACTAATCCAGGAGAGTAGGTATTACATTACTGATCATATTTTACAAAGGTATAGAGAGGTATGTGGTTTATTCTGCTTGGGCCACCATAACAAAATACCATAGACTGGATGGCTCAAACAACAGAACATTATTTCTCACAATTCTGGAGGCTGGGAAATCCATGATCGAGGTGATGACAGGGTAGGTTTCATTCTGAAGCCTTCTCTTGGCTCACAGGCAGCCACCACCTTACTATGTGCTCACAACAGCTCTCTGGAGCTTCTCATTATCAGGGCACCAGTCCCTTTGTGGCCTCCTCTGGTCTTCATCCGCTCCCAAGCCCTCATCTCCAAATATCATCATCCTAGGGGTTAGGGCTTCAACATATGATTTTTTAAAGGGGTGCAAACACACAAACAATCTATAAAATCATTTGTCCAAAGTTCTCATAGATATTAGGAGCCAGAACCTGCCATCAAATCTAGGTCTTTTTTTGTCCCTGACCTGGGTAGAGTGGCCTCTGGTTTGGTGGTGCTTGTCTCATATCAGTCAGGGACAAAATAACTCCTTGTTTATACCAGCCTGGCTTTTGGTCTGTGCTCATGCTGGTTCATGCCCAGGATACATGGAGGAAAAATCTAGTTATTTTTCACTCCAAAGTTTGTGTTGAAATTTTGAAAAATTGAGAAGATGACAGAAAAGGAGAAAAGAACAATGAAGTTTTGGTTACCAGTAAAGTACTTGATGGAAACTGGAAACTTGCAAGGGTAAGCTAGTTTGGTGGAGAACAAAACAAGTTCACTGCTGGAGAAGGGAAGTTGGAATTCATGGTGGGCCAGCCCGGTGCAGATGGTTTCTAGACTGTTGGAAGTCTGGTAGATTACTGGAAGCGTTCACATCTGAAGTGTGGAAAGTCATTTGCATAGAGGTGGTAATTAGAGTCTGAAGACAGCAGTTCCCATAAGAATGAGTACAAATAGAGAGCAGATGGACATTGTGCACTAAAAATATGCTGACGGGGTAGATATTTCATATTAAGTATTCTTACCACAGTTTAATATGAGAGACAGAGAGAGAGAGAGAGAGAGAGAATGAATATATGAGAGAATATGAGTGTGTCTTTAGGAGTACCCAGACTTGTGACTTTTTACTTGATGAAATAGAAGTACCAACAAGGAAAGCCATAGAGGAGCAATTAGAGGAGAAAAACTTCTTGAGTTTGTTTGTTTTTTGCTACTGGATCCTGTTCATGGAAGAGGCATTTAGGAAGAAGGGGTAGTTAAATATGTCAAATACAATAGTGTTGATTAAAGAGGATGACAGCTGGTCCTGAATAGTTGTAATCTGTGATTCAACAGAAAACCCCACAGGGTTAAAAAGAGATCTTTTAGAAAGTGTGGTTTGCAGACTTTTAGATTTCACAAACTTGTAATATTTCAAAAAATATTTAGGGGAACTTAATATTTTTTAAAAGGCCATTCAAAATGCCACAATCTCTTATCGACATAATTTTCATAAAAGAAAAAAACCCTTTTAACATAAATTTAGAGGGCTACAATCATAGAGTAAAGGATGGTTTACCCTAAGGGCAGCACTTGTGACCAATCTTGGACAGAAGTAGACCTGAGAACTTGCACTTGGGAACCACTGGAACTATATATATGGTGTCTCCTTTAACTCACACTCTTGGTAAATCTGGCATGTTCTTGTTTTTTAAACTAATTTTTGTCTATAAAACACCAAAGAGGAAGTTTCAGAAAGTTTAGTAGATTCTTATACACATAACGGAAACAGACTAAAATTAGCCAAGTGGGGGGGGGGGATGCTTGGGGAATATTCTTCCCAGTGAGCGCAGCACTCAGTATCAAGGAAAAAAATGAGATTATAGAACTAATAATATTTGCTCCATGAAATTGTAGTTGAATTTTCATGCATGGCTAGGAAGAAAACCATGGATTATTCTTTCCTTGACATTTCAAGGTGTATTCAATTCCCAAAAGGAATCCAAGAATCTGAATATTCTCCAGATTCAATTATCCTTGTTTTGATGTAAAGACAATCCTTACTTGATGAAGCCAGTCAAGTGGCTCCTAAAATATTGTAAGTTTTCACCTTCTGTCTGCTTGCCCCAACCAAAACTGAGTATTGGAAGCTTGACTTTATCAACAGAGCCATATGAACCAGACAAACTCAGAACCGGGCAGACCACAAGGACTGGGGCCAGCCTGGAGCCAGATCAGTATTAGAAGGCACTAACTATGCTGTGATCACTCAAAGTTTATTATACAAAACCATTTTTCTTCTGGCTTAAAAAAGAAAGAATAAGCGATTAATTATGCAGGCTCAAATAATAACAACAAAAATGTATTATTCATTAAAACCTGTCTTGATTTTTAAGAATAAATAGCTCTTAGGCAGACACTGAAATTAACAGATTTAAGTGCCAAAGAGATAAAAATTGCCCACCCACTCACCACAAAATACTATTCCTCATCTATAACATATGTTTCTGTTGGTTCTGCAATTATATTTGGTAGTTATTCTTTTCAATATATTTTACTGATTATGCTATTACAGTTGTCCCATTTCCCCCCTTTTATTCTCCTCCACCCTGGACAGCCTCCCATTCCCTTCTTCAGTTCTTATCCATGGGTCATACATATAAATTCTTTGGCTTCTGCTTTTCATATACTATTCTTAACCTCACCCTGTCTGTTTTCTACCTACCATTTATGCTACTTATTCTCTGTACCTTTTCCCCCCTGTCCCCCTCCCACTCCCCTGTTAATAACCCTCCATGTCTTATATAAATCCCTTTAACATTTCATATAATAAAGGCTGGGTGATGATGAACTCCTTTAACTTGACCTTATCTGGGAAGCACTTTATCTGCCCTTCCATTTTAAATGAAAGTTTTGCTGGATAGAATATTCTTGGATGTAGGTCCTTGCTTTTCATGACTTGGTGTACTTCTTTCCAACCCCTTCCTGCCTGAAAGGTCTCTTTTGAGAAATCAGCTGATAGTCTATGGGAATTCCTTTGTAGGTGATTGTCTCCTTTTCTCTTGCTGCTTCTAAGATTCTCTCCTTATTTTTAATCTTGGGTAATGTCATTATGATGTGTCTTGGTGTGTTCCTCTTTGGGTCCAACTTCTTTGGCACTCTGAGCTTCCTGGACTTCCTGGAAGTCTATTTCCTTTCCCAGATTGGGGAAGTTCTCCTCCATTATTTGTTCAAATAAGTTTTCAATTGGTTGCTCTTCCTCTTTTCTTTCTGTTACCCCTATAATTTGGATGTTGGAATGTTTAAAGATGTCCTGGACATTCCTAAGCCTCTCCTCATGTTTTTGAATACTTGTTCCTTCATTCTTTTCTGGTTGAATGTTTCTTTCTTCCTTCTGGTTCACACCGTTGATTTGAGTCCCAGTTTCCTCCCCATCCCTATTGATTCCCTGCACATTTCCCCTCATTTCACTTAGCATAGCCTTCATTTTTCATCTAATTTGCGACCAAATTCAATTAATCCTGTGAGCATCCTGATTAACAGTGTTTTGAACTGTGCATCTAATAGGTTGGCTATCTTTTGTGGCTTAGTTGTATTTTTTCTGGAGTTTTTTAATTTTATTTTTAATTTTTAATTTTTTATTACTTTATTGTTCTTCAATTACAGTTGTCTGCATCCTCTCCCCTCTCTTCCTCCTCCCCACCTAACCCCACCTCCCTCCCTTGCTTCCACCCTCCCCCTTGGTTTTGTCCATGTGTCCTTTTTAGAAGTTCCTGAAAACCCTTCTCTCCACAATCCCCTCTCCCCTCCCCTCTGGCTATTGTTAGATTGTTCTTAATTTCAATATCTCTGGTTATATTTTGCTTGCTTTTTTCTTTTGTTGACTATGTTACAGTTAAAGGTGAGGTCATATGGTATTTGTCTCTCACCACCTGGCTTATTTTGCTTAGCATAATGCTCTCCAGTTTCATCCATGCTGTCGCAAAGGGTATAAGCTCCTTTCTCTCTGCTGCATAGAATTCTGTTGTGTAAATATACCATAGTTTCTCTATCCACTCATTTGCTGATGGGCACTTGGGTTGCTTCCAGCACTTGGCTATTGTAAATTGTGCTGCTATGAACATAGGGGTGTATAGGTTTTTTTGGATTGGTGTTTCAGGGCTCTTAGGGTATAATCCCAGCAGTGGAATTGCTGGGTCAAAAGGCAATTCTATTTTTAGTTTTCTGAAGAAGTTCCCTACTGTTTTCCACAGTGGCTTCACCAGTCTGCATTCCCACCAACAGTGCACTAAGGTTCCCTTTTCTCCGCATCCTCTCCAACACTTGTTTGTTGATTTGTTTATGACGGCCATTCTGACTGGTGTGAGGTGGTATCTCATTGTGGTTTTGATTTGCATCTCTCTGATGGCTAATGATGATGAGCATCTTTTCATATGTCTCTGGGTACTCTGCATGTCCTCCTTGGAGAAGTGTCTGTTTAAGTCTTTTGCCCATTTTTTAATTGGGTTTTTTGTCTTCTTGGAGTGGAGTTGTATGAGTTCTTTATATATTTTGGAGATCAAACCCTTGTCTGAGGTAACATTGGCAAATATGTTTGCCCATGCGGTTGGTTCTCTTTTTATTTTAATACTGTTTTCTTTAGCCATGCAGAAGCTTCTTATTTTGATGAGGTCCCATTTGTTTATTCTTTCCTTTATGTCCCTTGCTCTAGGGGACATATCAGTGAAGATGTTGCTGCGGGGAATGTCTGAGATTTTCCTACTGATGTTTTCCTCTAGGACTTTTATGGTGTCATGACTTATATTTAAGTCTTTTATCCACCTTGAATTTATTTTTTTGTGTGATCTAAGTTGGTGCTCAAGTTTCATTTTTTTGCATGTAGCTTTCCAGATTTCCCAACACCATTTGTTGAAGAGGCTATTTTTACTCCATTTTATAAATCCCTTATAAAGGGATTTATAAGGGATTTAAAGAGCTGCTGCTCCCTTTATGAAAAAGTAATCGGTCATAGAGACTTAGGTTTATTTTTGGGCTCTCTATTCTGTTCTATTGGTCTATCTGTCTGTTTTTATGCCAGTACCAGGCTGTTTTGATTACAGTGGCCTTGTAATACAGTTTGATATCAGGTATTGTGATCTCTCCTACTTTGTTCTTCTTTCTCAAAATTGCAGCAGATATTTGGGGTCATTTATGGTTCCATATAAATTTTTGAAGTGTTTGTTCTATATCTGTGAAATATGCCATTGGTACTTTGATAGGGATTCAATCTATAAATTGCTTTGGGGAGTATGGACATTTTGATGATGTTGATCCATGAGCACGGTGTATGTTTCCATTTGTTTGTGTCTTCCGTGATTTCTTTCTTCAGTGTTGTGTCATTTTCTGAGAACAGGTCTTTTACTTCCTTGGTGAGGTTTATTCCTAGCTATTTTTTTTTCTGGAGTTTTGATCTGTTCTTTCATTTGGGCCATTTTTTTTTTTCTCAGTGCATCTGTTACATTAAGGGGCGGAGCCTTAGGTGTTCACCAGGGTGGGGTAACCTACAGTGTTGCATTGCTGTCTGTGGGGAAGGGGTCTGAGAGGGAACAATGGCGCTTGCTCTGCTCTCTGTCAGCTTTCAGTCACTTCCCCCGCTACCCACGAGCAAATTGGGCCCTTCTGTGCTGATTACCAGGTGGGTGGGCTTGTGTAAGTTCTAGGACCCTGTGGGTCTCTCCAGTGAACTCGGTGAGGCTGGGAATTCTTCCCGCTGCTGCCTCAACCCCCATAGGTGTTTTCTTTTTTCTTTTCTTTTTTACCAAAATATTTCTTTATTTGAATAAGGTCAAGTCATTTCTTGAATTCAAGCTAGCATCAAATAATAACCAGGAAAAAACAAACAAACAAAATGCTTGACAAAATGTTATCCAATTGAAATTGAGTGGGTAGAAAACTCTTTTAAACTTTAAAAGAAATACATTAAACAGGCTACATATAGGTCTAAAAAGTTGAAAGTGGTGATTTCACATTACTTTTAATAAAAGTAAGGAATTTCCATTATGATTTGGACAAATGATAGTGCATGGAGTAGGAGGGGGCAAGTTTCAAAATAAAATCTTAAATATAATAGGACTTTAAGTCCCATAAACGTTTTCAATCAGTGATTTGAGGCTTTATTTCCCTGAGCTGGAACTCTGGGCTGTGGGGGGTCTGTTTTACTCCCCAGCTGTTCCTTATCCACAAGCGAGTGTGGGTGTTGCGGATTATTGCTATGCATAATCCGTGGTGACCATAACTGAATGTGTTTATAAATAATTCTCACAATGGAATACGCAGGAAAAGGGATCCAGGAACACGCGACTTCTCCCTCATCATCTGGGAGAGAGCCCCGATCCTCGGGTCCAGGGGTTTTTATTGAAGATTTGGGGCACAGAGCATCAGATTGGTCTTCATTAACTTATGCATAGATTGTATATTCAGATCCTGTGGTAGACAGGACCGGGGGTGGTACATCAAACGGGAGATATGTAAATATAAGGGCAAGGGTCTTGTGTTTATCTATAAATATTTTGGTCCCGGATATGCATTAGCATAAGTCTTTTGATCCAGGGAGGGGGAAGGATCCAGCAAGGCAGTAAATTTTTAAGAAATATGTTAGCCAAATTCCCTTTCAGGAAATTCTTTTTCCACAAACGTGAATTCATGCATGCCGACTTGGGCCATCTTACACACGGAGTCCGTGCTATTTTTATCACGCATGTAAAGCCCAGGGGTATGCTTTTTCATGCGTGAAAAAGAATCTCCTCATGTGGGACTGCCCACTCCACCAGCCTTGGCACCACTGGGTCCGGGTCCGCCAGCTGCGGTCTCCTGGATCAGCTGCAGCGTTGCCCACCCTGCTCCACAAACCGCCACCTTGCCATGAGCCCTCTCTGCCCATAGCTGCTCTGCCTACTAGTCTGGATGAATGTGTCTTCTTTTAACACCTTGGTTGTTGGACTTCCATACAGTTAGCTTTTCTGTCAGTTCTGGCTATTTTTTGTTTTTAAGTTGTCGTTGTCCCTCTTTTGGTTGTGGGAGGAGGCATAGTCTGTCTACCTACACCTCCATCTTAGCTGGAAGTCCTATATTTGGTAGTTATTTTTTAACCAACTCTTTTCTTAGTTTTGAAAATACTGTCTTTGGTCAAATTTCCTTGTTGGTGTGATCTACAAGAAGTGGATATCTCTAAGTTCTGGGAAAAAAAGATTTTACAGGTCAAAACAAGATAGATGATGCTAATGAGACCACCAACATGAAAAACATGTCCCAAGAAAGAGTACCCTTTCTCATCAAAAGATCTCTAAGGAAAATTCAACAACAGCACTTAAAACATATAAGGCACTACTTAATATATTCTCTTTTTATTGTGCAATATAGAGTGTACACACAACATGTATGTACAGCTTAATGTGTAATTATATCAACCACCCAGGTGATCAGCAGTCAGATGTAGAACTGAACGTCGCTGGCACAAAGAACTTCCTGTGTCGTTCTTCCTGATCACATCCCCATCATCCTATCCAGAGATAACAGATATCTTAAATTTTTAAATAATAATTACTTGCTTTTTAAAAAGTTACACTACCTATGTATGCATCCCTAAAAATAGAGTTTAGTTTTGTTGCTTGTTGAATATATATCTCTGGTTGCTTTTAAGAAGATTTTCTTTTTTGCCTTTGGTTCTCAGAAGCTTGCAAAGTTTTATCTTGGGGTTGGTTGCACATCCTGAATCTTCTGTTGGTTTGGAAAAGTCTCAGCCATTATATCTTCAAATGTTACTTCTGGCCCATTCTCTCCCTCCCCTTGCTCTGAGCTGTAATGATAGTTTCTGCAGGTCTGGTTCTTCCCTGCCCCATAGATAAAATCAGGTAATTTCCTGTCTTTTCTAGTAATTTTCAGGGAATGAAAAGTCCTGTGGTCACTTTAAATTTTATTTATTTATTTATTTTTAGAGAGAGGGGAAGGGAGGGAGAAAGAGAGGGAAAGAAACATTGATGCAAGAGAGAAACATCAATTTGCTGCCTCTTGCATGTGCCCCAACCAGGATAGAACCTGCAACCCAGGCATGTGCCCCTACTGGGACTTGAACTGGCGACCTTTAGCTTTGAGGGACAATCCAACTGAGCCACACTGGTCAGGGCTCCTGTGGTCACTTTGGGCCCTCAAATAGTTTAGTAATTAAAATGTCCATGTAATAAAAAATGGCCATATAATAGTGAAAGAGTATAACTTCTTTTAAAATATTCATCCACTGTTCTGTTGAGATACAATTTATATGCTATATAATTCACTCACTGTACATATACAATTTGATGATATTTAGCACATTTAAACAGCTGTGAAACCATTAACATAATCCAGTTTCAGAGCATTTCCATCACCTCAGAAAGTGCCCTCATACCCCTTTGCGCACAATCCTCACTTCTACCTCCAGCCCCAGGAAACCGCTCATATGCTTTGTGTCTCTTTTTTTGTCTTTTCCAGAAATTTTATATAAATGGAGTTACCAAAAATGAAATACGTGGTCTTCTGTGTCTGGCTTTTTTCTCTCAACACAGTGTTTTTGAGGCTCACCCATGTTTTTCCATTATCAGTATAAAAATCAACAATCGGTTCCTTTACATTGCTGAATAGTATTCCATTGTATAACATATTGTGTTCATTCACTCATTAGTTGATGGATATTTGAATTATTTCCAGTTTGGGGCTATTCTGAATAAGTTGCTATGATCATTGTGGAACAGTCTTTGTGGAAGGATGGTTTTACTTCTCCGGGGTAGTTGTATTGCTGGGTGATATGGTGAGTTTGTGCTGGACTTGGTAAGAAACTGCCAAGCTGTTTTCCAGAGCTGCTATGCCATTTTACATGCCTACCAGCAATGGAGGAGCACTCTCCTCGTCCTTGCTGAAAATTGTTATTGTCTCCTTTATAGCCATTCTAGTGAGTGAGCAATAGTAATTCGTTGTGGTTTTCATTTTCATTTTCCTAATGACAAGTGATACTGAGCATCTTTGATATACTTTTTAGATGTTCATATATCTTGCTGATTGATAATTGGGTTCATTTTGTTATTGAATTGTAAGTACATACATCATATTGGTTATACACCCTTTATTTTTAAGAATATTTTATTGATTATGCTATTACAGTTGTCCCATTTTTTTTCTTTGCTTTATCCCCCTCTGCCCTGTAACTGCCCACCCTCCAGTATTCCCCACCTCCTTAGTTCATGTCCATGGGTCATACATATAAGTTCTTTGGCTTCTCCATTTCCTATATTATTTTTTTAAATATATTTTATTGATTATGCTATTACAGTTGTCCCATTTCCCCCTCTTTATTCACCTCTACCCCACTCCCCCTATTCCCTGCCCTTTAGTTTTTGTCCATAGGTCATACACATAAGTTCTTTGTCTATTACATTTCTGATACTATTCTTAACCTCCCCCTGTCTATTTTCTACCTACCATTTATGCTACTTATTCTCTGCACCTTTTCCCCCTCTCTCCCCCTACCACTCCCCTGTTGATATCCCTCCATGACTTATATAAATCCTTTTAAAATTTCATATAATAAAGGCTGGGTGATGATGAACTCCTTGAACTTGACCTTATCTGAGAAGCACTTTATCTGCCCTTCCATTCTAAATGATAGCTTTGCTGGATAGAGTATTCTTGAATGTAGGTCCTTGCCTTTCATGATTTGGAATACTCTCCAGCCCCTTCTTGCCTGCAAGGTCTTTTTTGAGAAATCAGCTGACAGTCTTATGGGAATTCCTTTGTAAGTAACTGTCTCCTTTTCTCTTGCTGCTTCTAAGATTCTCTCCTTAGTTTTAATCTTGGGTAATGTAATTATGATGTATCTTGGTGTGTTCCTCTTTGGGTCCAACTTTTTTGGGACTTTCTGAGATTCCTAGACTTCTGGAAAGTCTATTTCCTTCACTAGCTTGGGGAAGTTCTCCTTCATTATTTGTTTAAATAAGTTTTTAATCCCTTGGTCTTCCTCTTCTCCTTCTGGCACCTCTATGACTCGGATGTTGGGATGTTTAAAGATGTCACAGAGGTTCCTAAGCCTCTCCTCAGTTTTCTGAATTCTTGTTTCTTCATTCTTTTCTGGTTGGATGTTTTTTTCTTTCTGCTGGTCCACTCCGTTGATTTGAGTTCCAGTTTTCTTCTCATCCCTATTGGTTCCCTGCAGATTTCTCCTCATTTCCTTTATATTATCCTTCATTTGTTCAAGTAATTGCGACCATCTTTCTTCCAATCCTGTGAGCATCCTGATTACCAGTGTTTTGAACTGTGCATCTGATAGGTTGGCTATCTCTTCGTTGCTTAGTTGTATTTTTTCTGGAGCTTTGATGTGTTCTTTCATTTGGGGCATTTTTTTTTCTTGGTGCGCCTTTACTTTAAGGGGTGGAGCCTTAGGTGTTCACCAGGGCGGGGTAACCTATGTCACTGTTGGACGTGGTGTGGGGGCGGGGCAACCACGTCATTGTGTTGTGACACTGTCTGTGGGGGCGGGGCCTGAGAGAACAATGGCGCTTGCTCTGTTCTCTGCACTTCCCCAGCTACCCACAAGCAAGTTGGGTCCTTCTTTGCTGGCTCTGGGGTGAGTGGGTGGGCCTGCACAGTTCCAAGTCCTTTTGGGTCTCTCCAATGAACTCTCCTGTGAGGCCGGGAGTTCTTCCCACTGCCGTCTCAACCCCCACAGCTGTTTTCAATCGGTGATTTGAGGCTTTATTTCCCTAAGTTGGTGGGCCGCTCGGTCTGTTCCGCTCCCCAGCTTTTCCTCCCAGTTTATCTGCATGAGAATGAGGGACCGCCCAGTCTACCAGTTTCAGCCCTGGTTTCTCTGAGTGCGCCCACTGTGTTTTGGCCAGGCGAGCCTGCCACGGGCCACTCTGGGCAGCTGGAGCGTTGCCAGTACCGCTCCACGAACTGCATCTTGCTGAGTGCTCTCCACCTGGCTCCTCCCGCTTACCGGTCTGGATGAACTTGTCTTCTTTAGCTCTTTGGTTGTTGGACTTCCACTCAGTTCAGTTTTCTGTCAGATCTGGCTGTTTTTGTTTTTTAAATTGTTGTTTTTTCTCTTTTGGTTGTGCAAGGAGGCACAGTGTATCTACCTACGCCTCCATCTTTAGGTCCAACTTCTTAGGGACTCTCTGAGCTTCCTGGACTTCCTGGAAGTCTATTTTCTTTACCAGATTGGGGAAGTTCTCTCTCATTATTTGTTCAAATAAATGGCCTTCCTCTTCTCCTGGCATCCCTATGACCTGGACATTGGGATGTTTACAGATGTCATGGAGATTCCTAAGCCTCATCTCATTTTTTTGAATTCTTATTTCTTCCTTCTGGTCCACACCGTTGATTTGAGTCCCAGTTTCCTTCTCTTCCCTGTTGGTTCCCTGCACATTTCCCCTCATTTTCTTTAGCATATCCTTCATTTGTTCATCTATTTGTGACCAACTTTCTTCCAATTTTTCGAGCATCCTGATTAGCAGGATTTTGAACTGTGCATCTGATATGTTGGCTATCTCCTCGTCTCTTAGTTGTAATTTTTCTGGAGCTCTGTTCTGTGCTTTCACTTGGGCCATTTTTTTCCCCCTCAGTGCGCCTGTTACTTTAAGGGGCAGAGCCTTAGGTGTTCACCAGGGTGGGGTAACCTCTGCTGACGCTGTGTTTTGACGTTGTCTGAGAGGGCTTGGCCTGGGAGGGAACAATGGTGCTTGCTCCGCTCTTCCCAGCTCCCAGTCACTTTTCTCCCTATGCACTCTCCTGTGTGGCTGGGAGTTGCTCCCACTGCCACCTCAATCCCCACAGGTGTTTTCTGCTCCACTCTCTAGCCCATTCTCCCAGTTTATCTGCCCACACAAGTGAGGGACCGCCCAGTCCACCAGTCTCAGCCCCGCTGTTTCCCGCTGGCTTTTCTGGATGCACTGGCCGCTGTTTGGGCCGCTTTTTGGTCAGGCGCGCCCGCCATGAGTCTCTCCAGGAAAACTGCCATCTCACTGAGCATGTTTTCACCCAGCTCCGCCCTGCTTATCGTTCTGGATGACCGTGTCCTCTCTAACTCCTTGGCTGTTGGACTTCCACTCAGTTTGATTCTCTGTCCCCTCTGGTTGTTTATTTTGCATTTTAAGTTGTTGTTATTCCTCTTTTGGTTGTGCGAGGAGGCACAGTGTGTCTACCTATGCCTTCATCTTGGCTGGAAGTTCTCCTATATTATTCTTAACCTCCCCCTGTCTATTTTATGCCTACCTATTCTGCTTCTTATTCCCTGTACCTTTTCCCAATTCTCTCCCCTCTCCCTCCCTGCTGTTAACCCTTCCTCTGATCTTCATTTCTGTGATTCCGTTCCTGTTCTAGTTGTTTGCTTAATTTTTGTTTTTTAGGTTCAGTTATTGATGTTTGAGACACAGGACTTACAGACATTTTTTTCCCTCAATCTCTTTATTTTCTTAATGGTATCTTTTGAAGAACAAATGTTTATAATTTTTATAAAGTCCAATTTATTTTTTTCCTTCATGGATCATGCTTTTGGTGTAATATCTATGAAACTGAGAAACTGTCAGAGGGGTAAGAAGATAAACAAAAATACATTGTCATGGAACCCTAGAAAAGATAAAGTTTTAGGAAGAAAGAGGATAATCACTAGTGCCAAAACCTGCTAAAGTTTCAGAAAGGATGAGTTAGGCAAAAGAGCATTAAATTTGGTTAATAATTAATAATAATAGTAATAACGACAATAGCTCTTCCTATAACTGGCCTAAGGCAGGGATGTCAAACTCATTTTCACCAGGGGCCATATCAGTCTTGAGGTTGCCTTCAAAGGGCGGAATGTAATTTTAGGACTGTATGAATGTAACTATTCCTTAACAGTTAAGTGAGAGTTCAGCACTGCCACTGGGTAGAAACAAGGTGCTGGGCTGGATAAAACAAGGTAGAGGGCCAGATTTGTCCTGCAGGCCTTGTGTTTGCCACCTGTGGCCTAAAGTGAACTCTGAAAATGATTTACTATTCACTTTACCCAGAAAAACCCACAAAATCATGCAAATTGAGAGTTTCAAATCTTTATGTTCATTTTAAGAATGCTTGAGAGACTCTGCAGGCCATCAAGGGTATGCATATCCAAAAAGCCACCAAGTATCTGAAGGATGTCACTTTACAGAAGCAAGTGTCCCATTCCCTCAGTACTGTGATGGAGGTGGTCATTGTGGCCAGGCCAAACAGAGTGGCCAGACACAGGGTTGGTGGCCCAAAAGGAGTGCTGAATTTTAGCTGCACATGCTTTAAAATGCAGAGAGTAACTGAACTTAAGGGTTTAAGTGTAGATTCTCTGGTCAATGAGTGCATCAGGTGATCAAAGCTCCCTAGATGCGGTGTAGAACTTCTGGAGCTCATGGGCGGATTAAGCCACACAGGAGCCCTCCCTGCTGCTTTGAGAGGACACTTACTGAAAGTGTCAGGCAGGTTGTTCCTAAACCAGAAGAGGAAGTTGCACAGAAGAAGTAGAAATCCCAAAAGAAACTGAGGAAACAAAGACTTATGGCCTGAGAGTAAATTCAACATAAAATAAATACTAATAAATATAAAACACCACCACCAACAACTGATGACTGTCATTTATTGAATGCTTGTTTTATGCCAGGCTCTATACTAAATATGATCTTCATATTACCTGGTCCATAGTACCAGGTCCATAGTACGTGCTCAGAATCGGGAATTGTAATTACTAGTTGTCACAATCAGATAAAGATTTGAACATGTTTTGTAAACTGTTATTCTCTTTAGTACTACTTTGTACTTTTTCGAATCTTAATAGTCACTGTAATATATTGTCCTATTTTAATTTTTTTAAATCCCCACCAGATTTATTGTTTATTGTTTTGTGTTTATTGATTTTAGAGAGAGAGGGAGAGAGAAACATGGATGTGAGAGAGAACCATCAATCGTTTGCCTCCCCTATGTGCCCTGATTGGGATCGAGCCCTCAGACCTTTGGTGTGTGGGACAACGCTCCAATCAACTGAGGCGCACCACCAGGGCTGTCTTATTTAAATCCTTAGAATCTTGCTCATAAATAAAGTACTTGAATTTCTATCTTTTCTGCCATTCAAAGAAAATAACCACTGCTCTTTTCAAAACAGTTCTATTAAGACATGATTTACATACCACACACTTCCCCCATTTTAAAGTGTACAATTCAGTGGCTTTTAATATAGTCACAGTGTTGTACACCCATCAGCACATCAATTTTAGAATATTTTCATCACCCCCAAAAGAAACTCTATTCATGAACAGACTCTCCATTACTGGCCCCCCCAACTTTCCCTACTCAAAAACTAATTCGCTTTCTGTCCCTACAAATTTGCCTGTTTGGGATATTTAATGCGAGTAGACTCATAAAATTTGTGTGTTTTTTAACTTTTATTTATTTTTATTTTTTAATTATCATTCTATTACAGTTGTCCCAATTTTTCCCCCTTTGCCTTCCTCCACTCATCTCAACCCCACTTCCACAGTCACTTCCCACACTGTTGTCCATGTCTGTGGGTCACTCATACATGTTCTTTGTCTAGACCCTTCCCCTTCTTTCCACTATTATCCCCCTCCTCCCTCCCCTTTGGTCAGTGTCCGTCTGTTCCATGTTTCCATATCTGCAGTTCTATTTTGTTAGTTTATTGTTCATCAGATTCGTCTTATAGATGAGATCATATGGTATCTGTCTTTCACTAGCTGGCTTACTTCACTTAGCATAATAGTCTCCAGTTCCATCCATGCCATCACCAAGGGAAGGAGCTCCTTCTTTCTTTCTGCTGCATAGTATTCCATTGTGTAAATGTACCACAGTTTTTTGATCCACTCATTTACTGATGGGCACTTAGGCTGTTTCCAGCCCTTGGCTGTTGTAAATAACACCGCTATGAATATAGGGGTGCATACCAAAATATATAAAGAACTTATATGATTTAACAATAGGAAGACAAACAATCCAGTTTAAAAATGGGCAAAGAACCTGAATAGACACTTCTCCAAGGAGGACATACACATAGTCATATGAAAAGATGCTCAATATCACTAGCCATCAGGGAGATGCAAATTAAAACCACAAGGAGATATCACCTCACACCTGTCAGAATGGGCTATCATTAATAAATCAACAAACAACAAGTGCTAGTGAGGTTGTAGAGAAGAGAGAACCCTAGTCACTGTTGGTGGGAATGCAGACTGGTGTAGCCACTGTGGAAAACGGTATGGAGTTTCCTCAAAACACTAAAAATGGATCTGCCTTTTGACCCAGTGATTCTGCTGCTGGGACTATGCCCTAAGAATCCTGAGACACCAATTCAATATGTGGTTTTTGTGACTGGCTTCTCTTAAAGAAAACCAGAACCAGACAGTAGTTAGAGTGATAAAAACATCTTGTATTTAGGAACCATTTCAATAAAGAAGAGAGGCCTTCATATAGAATGGGTCTTAATTTTGAATACAGTATGGGCAAGTGGAGATTTATAGCTGAGGAGCAGGTTGTGGTTGTTGAGGAAGGGGGTAGAATTGGTGGATAGAAAATTTCTAGTAGAATACATCAAGGGTGGGGGAATTTATCTCTAAATGGAACTAACTGAATTCTTTCGGAAGGCAGGCCAGGGGAACCAGGTATCCCCTGGGAGATGGTGGGGGATAGGGAATTTGATCAGATAATGAGGATGATCAGATGTTGGGTGGGGATTTTTGCAAAAATGACTTAGCACAATTCTTTTTAAAACTGGGCTATGCAGGCCTAAGGACAAGGCCTAAGGATGAGGTGTGGTTGTATTCAATAAAACTTCATTTACAAAAGCAGGCATTGGACTGAATTTGGCCTATAGGCTCTGGTTTGCAGATCTCCAATGTAGAAGAAAGAGGAGATTCTTGGGAAGATCTATTTTTATAGTAACTTTGAAAATGGACAAAAGAGGATGATTTTTATTTTTCTTACACAGATGTTTTACAGCTAGGGTTGGCTTCTTATTACCCTGGGTCATGTGATTGATTTTGCAGAGGTTATTTGTGTCTTTCCTTTTTAAAATTTATTTTATTTATTTTTTGTTACTAGAAAAGCATCTTTGGAGCATTTAAATCTAAATCAAAGAATTTCAGAATTTCACCTTTAGGAACAATTTTCATTATTGACTACTTTTTTTAAAGTCCAATACCACAAACCTATTTATTTCATTAATTTCATCAATTTTTTTTTAAATCCTCACTTGAGTACATTTTTTTCATTGCTTTAGAGAGAGATGAAGGGAGGGAGAGAAACAGCAATGTGAGAGAGGAACATCAATTGGTTGCCTCCCGTACATGGCAAAACTGAGGATTGTGGTCACCCTGACCTGGAACTGGGATCAGGGATCAAATCCACATCCCAGCCATGCGCCCTGACTGGGAATGGAACCTGCAACCTTTTGGCTATGGGACAATGCTCCACACAACTGAGCCACCCATCCAAGGCAGCAATTGTTTTTGATCGGTCTAAATTTCATGTTCTTCTCTTATTTCTATTACACTGAAAGAGCCCATAAAATGATACTAGTGATTGACAGACTTAATAGGAGAGCCAACTAGGAGAAAACTCTTTCATACTTTATTTCCATGTCTAGGTTAATATAGCTGTTGTTTTTAAAAATGCTCTTTAAGAAGCTTAACTGAATCAAAATCAAGAGAAAAGCAGAAGCATGAAGTGAATAATCTTTTTGGTAAGAGGCTTGGCTGGGGCATGGGTTTGAAAAAATGCTGAATATCTGTGATCTTTCCTAGAATCCTTCCCAGCTACATATCCCAGTAAATTCCCCTTGAGTTTAAGCTAATCTGGATGTATTTCTGCCACTTGCAGCTTAAAGAGCCTTAGTTAATGCAAAGGACTTCATATTGGCATTGAGATCTGAAGAATCATGGCTGTGTAGTAGGTGACTAAGGGAGGCACCAGAGCGCAGGCAGAGGAAAGCAGGTGCAAGGTACAGAGCATGGGAGTACGTGGGAAAATTGTGTGTTCTGGGAATGGCAGACTTGGTTATCACTGGAGACTACAGTAGAAAGGGATAGAAGTTGGAGATGAGGCTGGACATGCAGACCAAATCATGAAGGGTCTTACCTGCCCTCCTAAGGTGTTTAGATTTTATTCTGCAGGCTATGAGGAGCCATTAAAGAATTTTGAGTGAGGGAGAAAGATGGAAGATTTGTGGGATAGGATGTTTGTTCTAATGCTGGCTTAAAGGAATCAGAATGGAGGCAAGGACACCAGGTGAAGGGCAGTTGCAGTTGTCCGAGTGAGAGGTGATGGAAGCCTGAGCAAGGACACTGTTGGTGGGAATGGAGAGAAGGGAGAACGTGTGAAAGATATTGAGGAGGAAGAACGAATGGTGACGGCATGCCTGGATGTGGAGAATAAGAGAGCAGGGAGGAATCTGAATGGCTCCCAGGTTTCTGGCTTGGACCTCTGTATGGGTGAAGGTGCTAACTGTGAGGATAAGAGATAAGGTAAGTGTGTGTGTGGAGGGGTAGATATTGGGAGGGAGGACAATGGGAAGGAAGATGAGGAGCTGAATTTTGGATATGCCGAGACAAAGGTGCAGGGGGTTTTCAGTTCGATCATGCAGGAGGCAGTTGGGTAATGAGATATAAATCATGGTGGGTGAAGAGAGTGCTCAGAGAGAGTTTGTGTGGTGAGAAAAGCAGAGGTACTGACCCCTGGGGACACAGCCATTTAAACTGTGGTCAGAAAGAGCAGTCAGAGAGGAAAGAGAAGTAACTGTGGAGATGTAATAACCAAAATCAAAGAGTGAAATAATCCTAAGAAGTGTAGAGAGGTTAAAGGTGTCTGATTTTTATAGAAGGCAACCTCTATAAGAGCTGAAAATAGTGCATTGAATTTGGCCACTAATGGATAACAGGTGATCGGTGCAAAAAACAGTTTCAGGAGGCTGCTTGAAGGAGAGGCCCAGGCTGCAGAGCTCCGAAGAGGAAGGGGAGAAGAGGACCTCTAGCTGGCCATGTTAGGCCACTCTTTCTCTATGTTTCACTGTGAAGGACAAGAGAAGAAGCAGCCTACAAGTGGGGTGCACACAGGCGTGGGAATAGTAGCTGTTTTTCACTCACGGAGAAGACAAAGCCAGTCTGTGTGCTATGGAGAGTGTCACTGAACAAGGGAAGGATGACGGTAAAGGAGAGAGAAGAAATATGGTGCAGAGACCAGAGGGAGGTGATGGAGGATGGAATCCAGGAACAGGTCAGTGAATGAGTAAATGGATGAGGTAATGCCTTGGTACTGGTGTCTTTTATTTTTTTTCCCCATTTTTGAAAAATGAGGTAAAATAGCCCTGGCTGGTGTGGCTCAGTGGATTGAGTGCTAGCCTGTGAAACAAAGGGTCACCAGTTCAATTCCCAGTCAGGGCACATGCCTGGGTTGCAGGCCAGGTCCCCAGTAGGGGGCGCATAAGAGACAACCACACATTGATCTTTCCCTCTCTTTCTTCCTTCCAGTCTCTAAAAATAAAGAAATAAAATCTTTTAAAAAATGAGGTAAAATAGACATAACATAAAATGTACTATCATAATCATTTTAAGTGTACAGTTCTGTGGTGTTAAATACATAATGTTGTACAACTTTTCATTTTGTGAAACAGAAACTATATGTCCTTTAAACAATAACTCCCCGTTCTCCCTCCTCCTAGCGCTTGACAGCTGTCATTCACTTTTTGTCTATCATTTTGACTACTCCAAGTATCTCATATAAGTGGAATCACTTCAGTATTTGTCTTTTTCTTATTTCCCTAATGATTAATGATATTGAGCATCTTTTCATGTGCTAATTGGCCATTTATATATATTCTTTGGATAAATGTTTATTCAAGTGTTTTGCCCATTTTTGAATTGGATTTTGTTATTGAGTTTTATGCATCCACAACAATTCTGATTCAGAATTGTTAATTAATTGATATTAATCCCTTAGCAGATATATGATTTGCAAGTATTTCTCCCATTCTGTGTGTTGCCTTTTTATTTTTTTGATGCGCAACATTTCAATATTTTCATGAAGTCCAATTTGTTTTTTTTTCTTTTATTGCCTGCGCCTTTGATATTATGTCCAAGAAATCAGAGCCAAATCCAATGTCATGAAGTTTTGTCATATGTTTTCTTCTAAAGTGTTTATAATTTTAGATCTCATATAGGTCTCAATCCATTTTGGGTTAACTTTTGTGTATGGTGTTTGGTAAACTTCATTTTTCTGCATATTGATACCCAGTTTTACCAACACCAATTGTTGAAAAGAATGTCCTTTTTCCATTAAATGATTTTTGCACCCTTGTCAAAATTCATTTGTTCATAAATGTTTATAATTGTTGTATCTTCTTGCTGTATTAAAACTTTTATTACTATATAAAGTTTTTATATTTAAAGTCTATTTTGTCTGCTATTAGTACACACAGTCCTGTTCTCTTTAGGTTACTATTTGCATGGAATATCTTTTTCTAGTCTTACACTTTCAATCTATTTTTATCAGGTCCCAAGTGAGAGTGTCTTGTAGACAGCAGGTAGTTGGATCATGTATTTTCATCTATTCTGACAATCTCTGCCTTTTGATTGGAGAGTTTAACCCATTTAAAGTAATTCCTAATAAGGAGAGACTTACTTTTTTGTCATTTTTCTGTTTATTTTCTATATGCCTAGAGGTTTTTTGTCCGTCATTTCCTATATTCTGTCTCCTTTTGCGTTTAGTTGATTTATTTTTGTAATGAAATGTTTAAATTCCTTTTACTTTTGTGTATATTTTATAGTTATTTTCTTTGTGTTTTCCATAAGGCTTTCATTGAATATCCTAAAGTTCTAACAGTCTAATTTGAGTTTATACCAGCTTCGTTTCAATCACATACACAAATCCTGTCCCTGTGCAGCTCCACCCCCATTCCTTTAAGTTGCTGATGTCACAAAATTACATCTTTATACATTGCGTGCCCAAAACATAAATTAATACTCCTTTTAAATACCTTAGTCTTTTAAAATATGTAGGAAACAAAATGTGGAGTTACAAACCAAAATTACAATAATAGTAACTTTTAGATAAGTAATTTTAAAGAGTGTATTAGTCTCTTATATCATTTTGGAAAGAAAAATAGAGTTACCAAAGTTACAATAATAATAGTTTAACAATTGCTCATGTGTTTACCTTTATTAAGATTTCATTTATTTGTTTTTTTAAAAATATTTTATTTATTTATGTTTAGACAGAGGAGAAGGGACGGAGAAAGAGAGGAGAGAAACATCAATGTGTGGTTGTCTCTCGCGCATCCCCAACTAGGGACCTGGTCCACAACCCAGGCATGTGCCCCAACGGGGAATCGAACCAGTGACTCTTTTGTTCCCAGGCCAGTGCTCAATCCACTGAGCTACACCAGCCAGGGCAGATTTCATTTCTTTATATGCCTTCGAGTGGTAATGAACTCCGTTGGCTTTTGTTAATCTGAGAATGTCTTAATTTCTCCTTCACATTTTAAAAAAATTGTTGTTCAAGTACAGTTGTCTCCATCTCCTTCACTTTTGAAGGACAGTTGCTAGTAGAGGATTCTTGGTTTAGGTTTCGGTTTGTTTCTTTGCACTTTGAGTATACGGGCCCACTGTCTTCTGGCTTCCAGTGTTTCTCATGAGAAATCTGCTATAATCTGACTGAGAGGCCCTTGAAGGGATGAGTGCTTCTCTCTCTCTACTTTCAATATTCTTTTTGTCTTTCAAAAGTTTGATTATAACGTGTTTTGGTATAGGTCTTTTGAGTTTATTTTACTTATAGTTCATTGAGCTTCTTGGATTTTTATATTTATGTATTCCATCCAATTTGGGAAGTTCTCAGCAATTATTCAGATATTTTCTTAGCCCCATTCTTTCTCTCAAGGTCTTCTAAGATCTCTTCGGAACCTTTTCTGGGCAGGTGTAGTCACCTTCTAAATTTCCCTCTATATGCAATTGTGTTTGAATATCTTAGTTTGCAATGTCTGGCTCCCAAAAGGGTTGAAAGAAGATGATGTTGGAGCTGGGGGAAGGGCATGAGCCCTTTAGACTGAAAGGGGAATCACTTCAGCTACAGACAAGGGAGCTGGCAGCAACAGGGGACGTGAGAGGACAATTGCATCCTGCCTCTTTGCCTGCACCTCTGTGATGGGAAGCAGCAATCAGCACAGATCCCTGTAGCTTTGCCCAGCCTAACTCCCCTGAGTTGTGTGCAGGTGGCACCAGGAATATGGTCAGCTCCCTGCCATGTTGCTGAGGGTGGGGGATGGGTGGTTGCTGGAAAGGACTGAAATTAACCACAATTTTTATTTTGATGTTCTACCCTTTGCGACAGCATGGATGGAACTGGAAAGCATTATGCTAAGTGAAATAAGCCAGGTAGTGAGGGACAAATACCATATGATCTCACCTTTAACAGGAATCTAATAAACAAAACAAACAAACAAGGAAAATATAACCAAAGACACTGAAATGGAGAATAGGCTGACAGTGACCAGAGAGGAGAGAGGAGGGAATCTCAGGGGAAAAGGGTGAAGGGTTTACAGGAACAATCATAAAGGACACATGGACAATAACAGGGTTGGGGTGGAAATGGGAGGGAGGTGGGGGGGGCTGAGGTGTTGGGCTGGGGTAGGGGGAAAAGGCAGAAAACTACTTGAACAACAATAAAAAAAATTAACTACAATTTACAATCTAAGTCTTCCCCTGGATGTGGCGAGCCTTCAGTAGACTGCAGGATTCCAAAACAGTTATGTCAGACAGATTCTGCCTCTGCAATTCTTATCTATGTAGGGAGACATCCCTGGTGCTTCCTACTCTGCCATCTTCCCAAAATCCTCTCTATTTCTTGCCACATTTTTGTGGCTTTATACAGTTCTTCATACTGTACTATTTTGTGGGATGCTAAATAAGTAGAAGATACAGTACTGATGACTATTGTGAAGCCTATTTTTACCTAGAGAGACAAACGAAACAAATATTGATCAGTGATAAGCAATCAATAATGCAGAACAAAGTGCAAAGGTTTTTACAGGAATGGTCTGAATATGGCATGTTACCCTTGTGTGCTCCTTCCGGACCCATGACAAACAGCAAGAACCAATCACAGTGTCTGTTCTGTGTCCTGTCTTGGGCTCAGAATTCATTACAAGGCTTTAGTTAGTCTTTAACGTTTTATAACAGGTGGCACTTGAGTTGAAAGCTCTTTGCCATCCCTGGTTTACGGTAAAAATGATAAGTACCATAAGAACTTGAAGAATGTAATATTGTTTCCTAGAGTAGACTGTGTAGTTCCCACACTATTACAATCAGAGGCTTGATTAGGGCTTGTGAATTAATTTCATATTTGAAGAGATCTTATCATAAGGAAATAGGTCAACCTAATGTGTTAACACATTGTTTATAGCACTTCTGTGAGTGCTAAAGGCAAAAATTTTTGTTTAAAAGAGTTTATATTCTAGCATCTGACAGCTTTTTGTATCCTTGCTGTATAAACTCATTTTCTCTTGTTTATTTTCTGTTCTTATGGAAGATGGAAAACGGCTGGTCAGCATCCTCAGCTAATACTTGTTAGATGCCTTCTTAAAGGATAGAGGCCTAGCTCATTTTATTGTTTTAATTAAAAAAAAAAACAAATTGAAGGCAAGATTCTCGATCAGCAAAAAGGTTAAGACTCATTACGCTGGTCTGGAACTGAACCTGCAATATCTCTGAGGTATGCCTGTAATCCTTAGCTTGAGGACATTACGTGAAATAAGCCCGTTGCAAAAGGACAAATACTGCATGATTCCACTTATGTGAGGTGTCTGGAGTAGTCAAACTGGCAGGACTGAAAGCAGAATGATGGTTGCCAGGGCCTTTGGGCAGGAAATGGGAAGTTATTAATGGGTACAGAGTTTAATTCTGCCAGATGAGGAGTTCTGTGGATGGATGGTGAGATGGTAGTGCAACAATGTGAATGTACTTAATGCTACTGAAGTGTGTGCTTCAAAACAGCTAAGATGGTTACAAAATTCCTCACCTGCAGAGGCCCGTCTTTACCCCGTGAGGATGTCAGAGAAATCATTATGCAGCAACACCATCGTCTGCAGGATTCTTTGCTCTACTTCCACTTGTTTCTCATCTCTGTTTGAGGCCCCTCTTTCCATTCTTCCAGGAACTTTTGTTCTCTTCTTTGGACCATCTTCAAGTCTTCCACAAACCAGATGTAGTTTTGGAAATATGGCAAAGCCAGTGGAATGGGGAGGCTGTCTTCCAGGTCCTGGGGTCTGGGGCAGTGCTGGGGTTGCTATGTTTGCTTGGCAGCTGCACTGGGTGGCCTATGGTTCGTGCTCATCCGTAGACATGACTTCTGTTCTTTCCATCTGCAGAGTTGGGGCAGATGAACTAGATGAGCTCTGATGGAGCGTATAGCTCACCATCACCTCTGGACTTTTTCATTGTGAACTTACATAGTAACACTGCTACCATTTAGGGGTTTAGGTAGTGAAATATCAAACACTGGTTTTTAAAAATTCAATACAAGTTGAAAGCACCAAACTTAGGAACTTGTTTTTCCATTTTCCCCATCTTTTTTCTGTACTGAACTTCACTATGTTGGAATGACTTTTAAAAAATAAATTCCCCCTCGCTTCTTGATTAGGGACTGTGATTTCTTTTTTTTTTTCTTTTTGTATTCGTGCTTTGTTTTTTTGTTAAAGTGTATTTTATTGATTATGCTATTAGAGTTTTCCAAATTTATCACCCTTTATCCCCCCCTACACCCTACCCCCTCAACCCTCCAGCATTCCCCCCACCTTAGTTCATGTCCATGGGTTGTACATATAAGTTTTTCGAGTCCTCTGTTTCCTATACCGTTTTGAACTCTCCCTGTCTATTTTATGCCTACCAATTGTGCTTCTTCTTCCCTGTACCTTTTCCTCCCTATTCCTCCCTTTCTCCTCCCCACTGAAATCCCTCCATGTGATGTCCATTTCTCTGATTCTGTTCCTGTTCTAGTTGTTTGCTTAGTTTTTGTTTTCATTGTTTTTCTTTTCTTTTAGGTTCATTTGTTGATAGTTGTGAGTTTGTTTTCATTTTACTGTTCATAGTTTTTATCTTCTTTTTCTTTTTTTTTCTTTTTAATTATTTTATTGTTGTTCACTTACAGTTGTCTGCATTTACCCCCACCCCCAACCCCAGGCAAACCCACCTCCCTCCCTTGCTTCCACCCTCCCCCTTGGTTTTGTCCATGTGTCCTTTATAGCAGTTCCTGAATACCCTTGCCCCCATTATCCCCTTCCCCCTCCCCTCTGGTTACTGCCAGATTGTTCTAAATTTCAATGTC
>PVJI01011496.1:0-55765 GCA_004026765.1 Micronycteris hirsuta | reverse complement strand
CTGCCTCCTCCGCCCGTTTCTGCCCCGCTCACCGGCCTGGATGTTTGTCTTCTCCTACCTCCTGGGTGTCGGACTTCCCTTCAGTTCGATTCTGTCCGTTCTGGTTGTTTAAATTTTTGCTACTGCATTAGTTGTATGGACATTCTGGATGTGCGGACAGCGAGTGCGACCACCTACGCTGCCATCTTGGCGGAAGTCCCTACGCCAAGCTATTTTTAAACAACATTTCAATTGATATGGATTGATTTCTAACCTGTGAATGTGATAGCTGTTATAGCATCATTTGTTAATTCCCTTCTAACAAATGTCTTCTATTGTTTGCAGTGTTACTTCTATTATTTAACTGCTATAAGTAAAACCATGGGGAGATGAAGGTTATGCTAGAATGAAAAAGTGCAAACCATATTTTGCGCTTTTTTTCTCTGGGTCTAAGTGAAGTCTCACTATGTTACAATAACAAAACAGAAAATATATCTCTATAATCAGGAAATTAGCAGAGTCAGGGTCAAACCATAAGAAGGTACATCACTAAGGGATGCCTCTTCCAGTGCATGTATAAGCCAGTAGGAAATAAAGCCTATGTAACCAAGTACATGGACTCTCAGGGATAGGGATGTGTGCTTGGGGGGTCAGGGAAGGGACTGATGGCAGCTTAATTCCTGATTTAAGCACTTAATCTCTGGGGAGAAGACTTAGTCCAGAGAACACCGAATGGTTGGACAGCAAAATGTCATCTGATGAACCTGCCTTGTAGAGTGATGGAGAAGTGGTAAATTTGTTTGGAGATTCTTATATCTCATTCTGGTTTTGGTTAGCAATCTGATAGGGTTGGTTTTCACAGGAAGTCTCTCCTGACAACCATGCCCACTTGTGTTAAGATCAAGGCATTTAGTTGGTATGTGAAATGTGATCAGGGAAAGCACCAAGGATTCTCCAACTTGGGATTGTCTCTGACCTTAAGGGAGATCAGGGGCAAGAAGTAAAGAGAAAGTGAAAGGGAAAGAGAGAAATGAAGAGCAAGAGTGGGAGTGAACAGAAACAGACACATATTTGAGATGTTTAGGATAATGAAAAAGCAGATCTGTACTGTCCTCTTAAAGATGACAATTTCACTCAATCCACCTTTTTAGGCCCCCACTATTGAGGTCCACAATGAGAGGTAAGTTGATTCCTAATGTTCCTTACAGCTGGATCCCTCTACCCCTGCCCTTTGATTCTAAATACATGAAAGACGTTCTCTGCAAAAGATGACAGCTTTCAACATACCTTGAAAGGTCAAAAGTCAGTGGCAATCACCAAGTGCCATTTTTTTGTGAGCACAGGAAATGTTCCCTGCAAATCCTGTGTCCAGAGGCATTGGGTCCCGTGATGAGACCATGTTAGACGTAGGATAGGGTACTTTGTAGAGTCCAGTCAGAACCAGCCTGGATTTTTTTGATCTAGTGGAATGATGTAGCCACTACATAGCAGTTTTTCAATGGTGAGTCCCTCATTGTGTGATATCAAAGACATATTTTCTTGTAGCAAATGGAACTCAAATTCCAGACAACAGGTGTAGCAGGAGGAAAGGTTATATTCTATTTTTTGAAGATTTCAAAGGAACAGAGACCATGCATTAAGTACGTTTGTGTAAAGAAGATTCAAATTTTCCAATGATATGCAGAGAGTGAAGTTTGAGTGTAAACACATGATTTATTTACTACAGAATATCAAGACTATCAAGCTAAACCAGGAAGCATGAGTGTGCCAGTAAAATCTTGACAGGCACCACAAGAAAAATGAGAACCCAACTTACTAAGTGGTGGCAAAGAATAAGTGGTGGTGGATTGAATTCTTTTTAAAAGGCTTATATAGAAATAAATGTAATTTTCTTGAAGAGGCCCATTTGTACTGGGAACTTTCTCTTTAACATATATGAACAAGCCAGATAACTGAAAGGAAGGACACTTCTTCCTATTGCAAGAGTAACCTGATAGTCTTTTTTTCTCGACAAAGTAACCAGTTTATTAGTGATCCAAAATATTCATTTGTCAAGAACTCTAAGGCTGTGCTGTACAATATGGCAGCCACTAGCCGCTGGTGGCTATTGAATACTTGAACTGTGGGTAGTGTGATTGAGGAGCTGAATTTTAGATTTTATTTAAGTTTAATTAATTTAAATTAAGAAACCAATATTTGATTTAGTTATTAGAAAAGTTTTAGTATCTCTGGAACAATTTTGGTATTGTGAAGATACCTTTTGAACTATTTTATGAAATCTAAATACAGATCAAGTATTTCTGATGAAAATTTACTGCCCAAATTGAGATGTCCTTTAGGTATGAAAAACCACATGGGACTTCAAAGACTTAATAGAAAAAAGCCAATGTAAAATATCTTATTAATTTTTTACATTGATCACATGTTGAAATAATAATATTTTAGACATATTGGGTTAAATGAAATACATTATTCAAATTAATTTCACCCGATTACTTATTTTTCTTTTTACTTTTTAAAATATGGCTAATGGAAAAATTAAAATGACCCACATGGTGTGCACTCTTGCATGATATTTCATTTGGACAGTACTTTAGGCACCACATTTGGTGATTAAGGCTAGCTTTGCCACTGAAGATTGAAATGAATTGAAATCTAAGGAAAATGGTGGACTTTCTAGCCTCATGTGGAACTGAAAGTTTTCCCTGCTCATTCATTCTATTCCCTGAAACCAACCACTAGGTGATTTATCTAAAGCAGATCTCTGTGTCCTGAGAGAGCTAGGTTTTACTGAATTCTGTTGTGTTATGTTTAAGCCTTAAGAACAATGAAAAATCTAGTTGGTAAATGGCTTCAGGGCAATGTGCTTCCTCCTAAAAGTTACCCTGAATTGGGTTTATTGGAGAGACTCTGAGATGGTGATTTGTGTATGGAAAGCTTACAGGAGGTGCATGTGGAATCGATATAGGGCCGAGAGAAGCAAGGGAATGGGCAGGGGAAGAGTTGAACTGCCATGAAGCAACACAGAGACCTCAACTCTGAAGGTGAGTTGGCTCTTTAGAGTAGTTCTAAAATGAGGTGAGGCAGATGGACCTTTGAATCCTTCATCTAACCAGCCTTTTGATGTAGGTTGCCCCTAGTAGGGGACTGAACCTTGAGTGAGGCAGCTTCCTTCCACAGAGGGCAATTTCCAGAGCAGGAAACATCTGTAATCCCTCAGCAGCCAACACCCCCAGCAGCTGAGGGAAGGAGTACCTCAATCTATAATGGGGTTTCTGGGTGGCAAACCACAGCATCTACTATGACATGTCAGTCTTGCTCTAACCATTAGCCCTCAGCCAGACTCACACATGCAAAGCCTTTCAAACGGCATCATCCTAGACTGGGGGAACTAAAAAACCTCCCTGTGCCTGAGAATGAGGAGTAATATATGTATCTTCTTGCATTCCTCCCCTTCGTGCACTGGAATGAGCCATAATTTCTAGAATACAGAAAATTCAGGGTTTGGAAGAAGGGGAGAGAAGAATGGAGAGGGTGAATAAAAGAATGAATCAATGTGACTCAACCACTCATAAATCCACATTGTTATAAATATGCAGAGATACATTTTATTTTCCTCTAACTTCTGAATTTGGCTATACACATTAATTTAAAAAGAAGTCAAGACTCAGTATATACTAGCATTCCACTGGTATCCAACCACATGGAGAATTAATGTCACTCAGATAACAAGTCAAGAAAGAGAGCAAGTCCCACCCCCAGTTCCTCCAGAGAGTGACTTGCAGTTGTTGCAGAAAAAATAAGAGCTTGGTAACCACATGATCCTTGAGAGCTTGACTCTAATTTTTCTATGTGTCTGTTTGTATATCCATCTGGTTCTTCTGTTTCCCATTTTCTATTTTGTCCTTTAGGCCAAGTTTACATCTTGGTACTACTTCCCAAGAATCTCCCGAGCCTATTTGTAAAACCTGATTAATGAGAGATGCCCAACAGCCTCTGATCATTGGACAGAAGCATTTTCCCATAAGCATCTTCTGCTTCTCCTGCTAGTTATCTGTAATTTAACAGCTAAGCATGTCACACATGTCTGTGCTTACAGAGGGATGTGCACACTCCTTAACACACACATCTCTAAAAGCATGTTAGTGCAAACTGGGTTAAAGCTGTCCCAGCTACCTCATTTCCTTTCCTGACCCCCCTTTCCCTTCCCTATCTCCAGCTGCCTCGCTCTTTGCCTCTCATTTCATGCTGCCTCTGAGAGAGAAATCTCATTATTTCTGATTTAGGGGCTCCTATGCCCTCTCCTGCTACATGTCATGCCCATTGCTAGCTTGTTACAACATCACAAGAGAGTTCAGAGCTCTGATTTATCTGCCAGAGGGAATGACTCTGGAAGGAGAGGAATGGGGATGGGGGACAATGGGACCAAGAAAGGGAATAAAAGGAGGGGATTGGCAGGGAAGGGCTGAAACTTTTAGAGCTATTATAGCTTCAGGATGCTTGGGTTACTTGGATTACGCCACATGAAACATATTGTGCATTTTATCAGAAACTTAAGAAGCTGAGCATCCTTTGTTTATTTAATTTTTGTTGTTTATTTAATTTTAGAGATGGGCTGGGGACATGTCATTGTGGTTCAGGGACAGCTGTTGAAGAAAGCTGTAATGGGCTTTTTAATCCTTTTTTCACTGTTCTTCCTGGAAAGTGGTAAATGGTGATGATGGTCATGTAGTTTATAATTAATCAGCCTTTATATGTCTACCTCTGCCCCATTCATTAGGCTGAAGGCAGGAATTAGACATTTTGTGTTGGGCTCAATGCATGGGTCTGGCACACAGCTGGAGCTCAGAAAATGTTTGCTCAGTATGTAATCAGCTAGATCTCTCAGTTGTCTTGGACTTAGTTCCTCCAGAAACAGTCCCTGAGACAATGATCCAAGTATAGGTAGTTTATTTGGCAGAATTCAGGAACACTTAGTAGGTCATGAAGATATGATGCAGAAAATGAAGGAAGCCAATAAAGGGGAATTATCATGCTTAGTTCTGCAGAATTATCCCATCCAAGGGGCAAGGGAGCTGAAGTATTTATTCTCCAACCTCCCAAGTCATTGGTTGGGAGCTGCTCCTGAGAGTATTAGTTCCCTGGCCTTTTTAGCCCATTTTGTGCATGGGCAGAGAGGCCTTCCACAGTTCAGGAAAACTGGCTCTCAGACTCAGAGATGTAGGCAGTTGGAAATCTACTGGAACTTACCTAAAAGGTCTGAAGGATATGCATGAGGCACTGATGGTCTGCTACAGTAGCTAAGTTTCATTCATTCATTCACTAACCCAACAAATATTTATTGAGCTGCTCCTATGTTCCTGGCATTGTTCTAAGTGTTGAGGATACAGCAGTAAGCAAAACACATACAAATCTCTGCCCTCAGAGAACTTATAGTTTAGTAAAGAGACTGTATTACGAGGAGACTGACATAAAATATGTAGATTGGGTGGTGAAAATGCCATGAAAAAAGTAAAGATGGAGGCTAAGGATTGCTGAAGGGGCTATGCGGGTAAAACCCTGGCGAGAATTATTCATGTGGCTATCTAGGGGAAGAAACTTCTAAGCAGAGGAAATACTAACTACTGAGGTACTTAGGACTGAGGGAAAGGTCCTGAGACAGGAGTGTGTGCATGGCATGTTCAAGGAATAGTAAGGAGACCTTACTGTTGTGCAGTTAGATAGAATGGGTGAGGCATGAAGCAGTGGGAAATGAATTCAGAGAAGTCATAAGGTGGGGATACCCTGCAGATCAAGCAGGACCTGTGTGTGATTGTAATCCTCTGCCTTTTACTCTGAACAAGATGGAGAGCTGTTGGAGGGCTTTTAGCAAAGAAGGTATCTGTTCTGGCTTGTATTGCTGTGCTGAGAACATAGTGTGGCAGGGCAGGAGCGGATACAAACAGGGAAACCCATTAGGTAGCACATCTTCCAGGACCTTCCATTTTACTCCATAATAAATGAATAAAAAAAATATAAGAGTGTGAACAGGGCTCTTGAGCCCTCCATATGGAATTGGCACAATGCAGTTTCTTCTGCACTCTGTTGGCTAAAACAAGTCATAAAACAAGCCTACATTCAAGTAAGGAGAAATAGAGTCACCTCTTGGTGGGAGGAGCTGCAAAATCACTTTGCAGAGGTGTGTGACTACAGGAAAGGAAATTGTTGTCACCATTTTTTTGCAAACTGCTGTGGCAAACAACCTCAAATTGAACTTCTAGTATCCTTGTTCATAAAATTTCCTTGGGCCACCCTACCTCATACTGTGAAATAAAACAGAAGATCCAGGAAGATGTGCTATATGTATCTTAGACCATGGCCATCATCTATGCTGGTGGGTATGCATTTGCTATCTAGAGATTGGGGAACACATTGGAAAAGCACTTTTCCTTGACTGCTTTGCTCCTTTAGCCCTATTACCATGTTCTTTTGTCAGATTCTTTTTTCCCTTCTCTTTGCTACCTCTTCCAGCTCTCCATGCCTTTCTTTCTTGAGAACAAATATCCATTTCTTGTGTCATGAAAAGCATTTTACCAGATCTTCAGTAACCTTGCTCTTGATTCCTTTGTACTGAATCTCATAGTTCATTTCCAGTAGCTTCCAAAGGACTTTCCTAACCAGAAACACAGCCCTCAACCCTAACCTGCCCAAGATGAGTTCTGTTCCAGTTGTTAATATTATTCATTTTCTACCTGCTTATTAAATGGATGTCCTTGATTTTGGAACTGAAGCTATTTTAGGTTTTATGGTTTGGATGGACAGCAGTATTCTGAATATGGTATTGACAAAATGTCTGGTACTATGTTCTTCTGTTAGAGTAATTAATGGGTATTATTTCTTGAAGCCAAGGTCTATGCCTCTTTCTTTGATTCCCCTTCTAACACCTAGTACTGGTAGACTCTCAATTAATGTGACTGTAGAACTGAGGTCAGTTTCTATAACAGTCTGTCTCATAGCTTAGACCTTCTCAAGCTAGGAGGGAAGGACCTTGAAACTATATCTACAGAATAACTAGATTTTGGTAATCTAGACCAGTGCTATCCAATACAACTTTTTGTGATGATGAAAATGCTTCATATATGCACTGTCCAGTATGGTAGCCACTAGTCACTTATGGCTACTGAAAACTTAACATGAGGTTAGCACAAGTGAAGAATCATATTTTTAATTCACCTTCTATTTAAATTTTATTTTATTTAATTCAACTTTTATTTAAAATTTTAATTAATTTAAATGTAAACTTAAATACTATATTAGACTGTGCAGCTTTATATAGTACTTCTCAATTTTCTTACACTGAAGTGCTCCTGATGATAGAGAAAAGAGAATGAACACCTTCATGGTTTGGAGTTCAAGTACAAAATTATCTTAGCTTAAAAATGCTACATAACCAAAGCAATCTATGGATTCAACACAATTCCTATAAGATACCAATGGGTTATTTCACAGAACTAGAATAAATATTCCAAAATTGTATATGGAAGCACAAAAGACCCCAAATAGCAATAGCAGTCTTAAGAAAGAACAAAGTTGGGAACAAACACGCTGCCTGATATCAAAACAGCATGGTACTGGCATGAAAACAGATATAAGATCAATGGAACAGAATGAGACCAGAAATGAACCCATGCCTTTATGGTCAATTAATATTTGACAAAGGAGGGAAAAGCATACAATGGGATAGAGATAGTGTATTCAATAAGTGGTGTTGGGAAATTGGACAGATATGTGCAAAACACAAAAAAAGGAAACTAGACTACCTTCCTACACAATACATGGGAAGAAACTCAAAATGGATTAAAGACTTCAATGTTAGACTAGAAACCATAAAACTCGCAGAAGAAAACATAGGCAGTAAAATTTAAGACATTTCTTGCAGCAGTATTTTTTCTGATACATCTCCTAGGCAAAGAAAACAAAAGAAAAAATAAACAAATGGGACTACATCAAATTAAAAACTTTTTGCACAGCAAAGGAAACCTTTAACAAAATGAAAAGACAACATGCTGAATGGGAGAACATATTTGCCAATATATCTGATAAGAGGTTAATATCCAAAATTTATAAAGAACTTATAAAACTCAACACCAAAAAAACCCAAAAACCAAAACAAAACAACAAACCAATTAAAAAATGGGCAAAGCACCTGAATAGACACTTCTCCAAAGAGGACATACAGATGGCCAATAGACATATGAAAACATGGTCAATGTCACTAATCATCAGAGAGTTGCAAATTAAAGCCACAATGAGATATCACACCTGTCAGAATGACTATCATTAATAAATCAACAAACAAGTGTTGGCGAGGATCTGGAGAAAGGAGAACCTCATGCACTGTTGGTGAGAATGCAGACTGGTGCAGCCACTGTGGAAAGCAGTATGGAGATACTTCAAAAAATTAAAAATGGAACTGTCTTATGACCCGGTGATTCCACTTCTGGGAATATATCTGAAGAAACCCAAAACACTAATTCAAAAGAATATATGCACCCTTATGTTCATTGCAGCATTATTTATAATAGTCAAGATGTGGAAGCAGCTCAGGTGCCCATCAGTAGATACGTGGATAAAAAAAGCTGTGGTGCATTTACACTGTGGAGTACTACTTGGCCATAAAAAGGAAGAAATCTTACCTTTTGCAATAGCATGGATGGACCTGGAGAGTATTATGCTGAGTGAAATAAGGCAGTCAGAGAAAGACAAGTACCATACTAATGAACAAAATGAACTGGTAAGCAAAATAGAAACAGACTCATCGATACAGAGAACAGACTGACAGCCGTCAGAGGGAAGGTGATGGGGGGGCTGGTTAAAAAAATTGAGGGATTCAGAAAAAAACTTCATTGACAGACAACAGAGGGAAAGGGGTGGGGGCTGTGGGAGAGGATAGAGAGGGGGATAAATAGTGATGGAAGGAGACTTGACTTGTGGTGGTGAACATAATATAATATACAAGTGATGTATTATAGAATTGTACACCTGAAACACATGTATTTGTATTAACCAATATCACCCCAATAAGTTCAATAAAAATGCTAGATGATTTTACATTTATAGTGTGTGTGTGATTTTGCTCTTTATAATATGTATATTCTACTGTGGAGCAAAATGGATGGTCTAGGAAGATGTACCCATGACCTCCTTAGCACATGGCTGCCATAGACTCCTGTGGGATCATGAATGCCAGTTGGAGATCGATGAATGCATTGGGAGTAATTTGACTTAAAGGTTAAACTTTACATTTTCCCTAGTTTTAGTGCAACCTGGGGATGAAAACATCTCATCCAACACCCATTCACTGTGAGGAATGTCCTCCAGGCTAGTGTGGGGTGTAACCTTCTCACTGCAATGCAAACCTCCTATTCAATTTAAAAGAAAATTCTCCCCCAGAAAGCTCTTCAATTGCATTTAATGAATAAGGTGGTGTTGGTAACTTTCTGTGACATTTACTTTATAAAACGTGGGAGTCATTTAGTGATCAGTGGGTACTGACATTTGAGAAGGGAAAGACAAACTTTGGCACTTCTGACATGACTTTTTACTTCCCCTCTTGACTGCATGCATCCATGGAAACTTTTGTTTCCTGAGAGGGATATTGTATTCTCTGGGTTTTAGAAGTAATCTTATTTTTTTTCTGTCAACATGTAGCCACGAATTAATTTTTCCTCTGTGTGTCTGATGGTGCAATTATTTGTAGTGAGTAGAGTATGTTTTCCACAGTATTTGTACTTTCTGTCTTGTTCTGAGGGGTGTGTACATGTATGCATGTGTGTATGCATGTGTTTCTCTCAACATGGATTTTGTTTCATCTTGTTTAGAAGAAAAACACATGGAAGAAAGGGGATTTTAAAAGACAGATTTTAAAATATTATGCAGATAAATATATAATTACAACTCTAACTATATATATATATATATAGCTAATATAATAGCATATATATATAACAACTACCCAGATCAAGATATAGAATATTGTCAGCACCCACAAGAGGTCCTCTCATGTCCCTTGCCAGTCAATATGTCCCACCCAGAGGTTACTATTCTAACCTCTGTCACTACATATTAGTTTTGTCGGAATCACAGAAAATGTATTTTTCACCATTATGTCTGTGAGATTCATCCATGTTGTTGTGTGGATCAGTGCTTTATTTTTAATTGCTGTATAGTATTCCATTATAATATCAATATATCTATGAATGTACCAAATTGATTTATCTGTTTTCCCATTGATGGATGATTGGGTTAATTCTAGCCTTTGGCTGTTATGAATGAAACTTGTCTTTTAATAGGCTTTTGCACTCTTTTCTTTTGGTATATATCTAAGAATGGAGTTACCGGGTTATCAGATTAAAAGGAAGGTTTGGTTGCTCTGACTAATACCTAATCTAATAGTGGTTTTGTCAAGGTAGAAGTTTATTTCTTCCTAATGTACTATTCAGAGACCCAGGATCTGTCCATCTTGGTGCTCTGCCCTTGTTCTGGTGGTCCAAGATGTGTTGGCCCTTGTTCTGGTGATCCAAGATGACTGACCACATTGTTTATATTCCAGACAAAAGGAAAACAGGGAGAAGCCAATAGCATGCCCATTCCCTGCAAAGACAAACCTCCTAAGCTTTGGGCACACCACTTTTGCTGAGAGTGCATGCACCGGAACTTGATTCACAGTCACTCTCCCGCAAAGTGCAAGGGAGTGCACTTTTATTTTGGGAAACCACATGCCCATCTAAATAGGGAAGAAGATGGGGATAGATATTGGGATATTACAAAAAGTCTCTGTCACAGCTTACTTCTTGGGGTTGGCACATGCCCCATTTGGGGAAATGAGTATGCAGGTGTAAATGTTGACCTCTTTTATACCCCAGCCCCGGAGAACCTCTGAGAACTTTCTTGATCCCCTGGAGCAGTTATACCAGCCATCCACCTAAACTCTTATGAAGCATGGATATTAATTCAACACTTGTACACAGATGTTTCCCCAATAACTGATTTAATTTTATTTTTTAAAAATCTTTTGAAAATAGAGTATTACTACTGTTATTATTTTCAACATAGTTATTATATTCCTAGTAAGAGACCAACCACATCTTGGTACATTCACTTATCAGATTATGTGGTGGTGGAATAGTTGCTTATTCTCTCTGAACCTCTCTTTCATCATCCATAAAATGGGAATAAGATGACTACTTTGAAGAACTGTTTTAAGTTACAGAGATAATATATTTTATACTCAATATAACTAGAGCTCCATGTGGTCCAGTCTTGACATACTGTCACAATAAAAAAATATCTAGCAACCAGAACTGATTAAATATAATTCTTGTTTCTCAGAATGTTTCTTAAAATGTTAAAGGGGATATAATTTACAACTTATAGCAATAGTTCTAAACACACACACACACACACACACACACACACACACACACTGCCTCTTCATCTCTTAAACACACTTAAGTATCTTGGTTCTTCTTTTAAGTATCTTGGTTCTTGGTACTTTTTCCTCGGTTCTTCTCAGTTCTCCCAAACTTTCCCAGACTGTCTCCAGTATTCCACTTGTATGGGTGCTTACTTTCTTTCCTCTTCCTATTTCTTTCCACCTTTATTCTTTTCCTCTCACTCAAGTAAGTCTGAGGGAAAGAGGCTATGATTTCCTTATATCATTAGTGTTTTCCCTGTAACAAACATATTTCAAATATCTGACAGATAGTAGACAATCAGTAGTTGCTATTTTCATTACCATGAAGATGAAGACTGTTAGCGTTCTTTGCGTATCTAGGACCCTCTTAAGAGTTTGAGTGGAGGTGAATGCCATTGAGATTGACTTCTGAGAGCAGGGATATGTGGTGGGTGGACTATTGTTACTCATAACAACAGCTGTTTTGCAGTTTACCAAGTATTTGAATTTCATTCACTCATTTACATGGATTTATTTATTGATTGATATAGTCAAACAATTGAAAGAGTTGACAGAAAAACATGTAACATAGAATGAAGTAAATAAATAATAAACATGATCAAAGGGAAAGAAAACAAGGCCAAGGCCCCAAAATGCATACTTCAAGCTGATGTCCTTTTCAGAGGCATTGAAGAAGCTAGAGGTATATGACTGACCAGCTTCACACTTATTTTAAGGAATAAACCATGGGATAATTCTTGTCCAGGTACAAACTGCTTGAAAGATGCGTAGTGAAATGAACTTTGTCTCCTCTGTGTACAGTTTTAATGACTGGGGTGGATGGTTGGTCTTTTTGCCTGATCTCTGCATTTGCTGCCCCTGCAGTTAGCTTTGAACAGAAAAGACACAATGCTATCAGCTCCCAAATTCTTGCTGCTCAGCTGGGTCTCAAATACGCTTAATCACTTGTTATTCACCGTTTTCTTCTAGTGAGTTTTGGTATTCCTAGAACTATTAAGATGCAAGCTTTATCATTACATGTTTAGGTGCTGGGTTCAGGGCTATGGTGTGCTGGAGCCAGCTTGTACTGGTTCTCAAAGGCCAATTGTGCACCTGTCTTACCAACTCTGTGTTCAGGCACATCAAGTTAGTTTGAAATCAGTGAAAATATGAGTATTTATGCCACAGAAATCAGCAAATACTACAAGTCAGCATTTCACCCACATAGAGCAGGGTTCCCCTGACCTCCCTGGGCCATGGACTAATACCTCAATATTGGTCTGTGCCTGTTAGGAACCAGGCTGCACAGCAGGAGGTAAGCTTGAATGTAATGTGCTTGAATCATCCCCAAACCATCCCCCAATCCAGCCCTGGTCCGTGGAAAAATTGTCTTCCATGGAAACAGTTGTTTTCCTGGTACCTAAAAGGTTGGGGACTGCTGCCATAGAGAGTCAGTTGTTAAACATTTACTAGCATGCACTGGTACTAGTGCATGATTTTGTCAAGTAAAGTAGATGTCACTGTTTGGAAGAGCTTATGGAAATAATTACAAGGCATTCTGCGGGCTCAAAAGTGCTGTGTGAAATTGCAGAAGAGTTCCGAGTAATATTTATATCTGATCTGGGAACAACAGTGAATTGATCAGAATTTTAGACTGGGAAACTCAAAGGTTGAACATTGTAATGAATGTTCCTGGTTTGTTTGAAAATGACTTGGGAGAAAGGAGGTTGGAGCTTTGCACTGACACTATAAGCGGAAAGCATGGGATCACCCAAGGGTAAGACTCTTGAGCATTCGCTGCAGAACAGCATAGAGTTCATCTGAAGTGATTCTTCCTGACACATCCCTCTAAGAGAAAGAATGGCAAGGGACCAGGAAGGGTTGTCTCCATGCAGCTGATGCTCTTGTCATAGTAACTCAGCTGATAAAGCATCCATTGGTTGCCAACTGTCAAATCAACCAGCACTTTCATCTCTTTAAGCTCAATACCCAAGCCAGATGTATTGACTCTAGCCAGAGAGTTATGCAGGATCAACAGTCACCACTACCCCAAAGACTGCTTTAAATGTACCTGATAATGCAGTGAGCTCTTCAGCCTTTGTAATTCTTTGAGGATATATCTATTTAGAATAGTGGGTAAAAATATAGGCTTTAGAGCTACACTGAATTGGGTTAAAATCCTGCTTTTACCACCTACTACCTGTGTGACCTTGGGAAAATAGCTTTACTTTAGTCTTGTCATCTCTAAAATGGGAAAAATAATAGTATTTAACACAAGTTTGTGGATTGGAATAAAAGAGCTGCTTCATTCAACAAATATATTTTTTCAAGTGCCTAGAGTAGGCCAGGGCAGCTCCTGCAGTGTAATTTGTGCTATACCAATTTTGGGGTGCCCACTTGTCCCCAGCTGGAAGGACAAGAGACAGCTCAGTGATTGCGTGGGGAGCTCCTAAAATACCTTAGCTAGATGACACAGTATGAACTTCCCAAGTAACTTACCCACAGTTCTTCTCTACAAATTAAGCTCTATTTCCTCTGCAATGCTTGAACCCAATCAATAAAATAACTTATTTTCCAAACATTTTTTCCAAGCTCAAGGGTGCACAGTCTGGCCTCAAAGGCATTTGGTCTGCCTCTCATGACATCTTATAGGACTGAAGGTGTCATTTCTAGATTTCCTGAACCACAGATCATGGGAGAGTATTAGCAATTGGTACTTGTTGAGGATATCCAGGAGCCATGTTTTCTAGGCTCCAGGAAGAGCTGTGAAGGATCAGGAGTCAGAACATAAAAATAATGTGGGAGCCCTGGCCATTATGGCTCAGTTGGTTGGAGCATGGTCCCGTACACCAAAAAGGTTGTGGGTTCAATTCCCAGTCAGGGCACATACCTATGTTGTGGGTTTGATCCCTGGTCAGGGCATGTAATGTACAGGAGGCAATCAGTCTCTCTCCCCTGCCCTGCTTTGTCTCCCTCTCCCCCTCTTTGTCTCCCTCTTCCTCCCTCTGTCTTTCTCTCTCCCTCTGTCCCTCCCCCTTTCCTTCTCTCCCCTCCCCCTTTCCCTCTCTCCCCTCCCCCTTTTCCTTTCCTCCCCTCCCCCTCTTCCCCTTTCTCTCTTTCTAAAAGCAATGAAAAAAATGTCCTGGAGTGAAGATTAAAAAAATAAGGTGGGAAACACCCAGTCAGTAGGCATGGAGCTGGGTTTCACACCAGGTGCCATTGTGGACTACATAGCCTTGTCTGGAGCCAGGTGAATGATGACTGCGATTTCCAGGGAGTAAGAGAGAAGACCAGGCAGTGAACATGGCCCTTCTATTCAATGGCTTCCTTGATATTCTGACAGCTTGTGGTTACATAGAGCCAGGATGTTCTGGGTGGGAGGTAGCTGTTCCACTGGGGCTTACCTAAGCAAGGCTGTTACTGTCCCCGTGGCTGTGAGAATCATCATCATCATAATCATAATCATCTAGTTTTCATTCATAGTGTTAATCCAAGTATTCTTAATATTTATTTGAACCATGGAACCCTTTGGCAACCTGATTAAATTTATGGATCACTTCTCAGAATAATATGTCTCAATGCATAAACTACAATACATAGGATTACAAGGGAAGCCACATACACTGAAATACAATTATAAAAATATTTTAAAATTGTGATACTGTAATAGATATGCTTCTTTATTGATACATTAAATAATAAGAATTACTGGTAAATTTAACAACCATCATAATTTGAAGTAGCGGTAATACAAATAATATTTCAACATATCAATTATAATATGATATGAACACATCTGTAATTTTTATTGGCAAGAAACTCACAGGTACAGCTGATACCTCTAAATTTCAGTTACAAATTGATGACAAAAAATCCATAGCTCCCTTGACCAAGTCAAGAACCTCTGTTTGTGTTGGGCATTGTGCTAAACCCTAAACAAGCATTATTCTTAGCCTTTACTACAATGCAGCAATGTTGTAGTTGTTATTCCCATTTTACAGATGAGGAAACTGTAACTTGCCCAAGGTCACACAACAGACCTTTGTGATACCAGAGTGTAGGCTCTCTCCCCCACACCCTGTGCCCTGAGCTGCAGTTTGCCTTAAGGGACACACTGGCTTTTAAAAGACCTTGGCAGGCACATCCTTCTCCTGGATTTTACATAGTTCTCTGAGGAGAAGAGAGGCTCCTACCTCTTCTGAAAGTCTGTCCCATGGGAGTATCAAGGAGATTTTTTGCTCTTGGGTCTTCAGGGCCACATTTTAGAAATTCCCCAGGACCCCAGCAAATACTAAGGAGCTCCTGCTCCATTGTTGTCCCAGAGCTAAAACATAAAGCTTGAAAGAATTGATTGTGTGCCTCTCTTCTTGTGTTGTTAGCTTGAAATCAGCCACAGTGATACTATTTACGTGATAGAACCCCCAAACACTACTAATCAGGGCATTTTCATTTTGTAAACAAGCAGTTGTTAAACATTTGCCCTTGAACATGCTCCTTTGTCTCTCATTTGTTCCCAGTCCTCATCTCTTCAAAGGAAAGGATTTGAACAACCACCTCACAATTGGAGGAACCATTTTCCCTTGGTTACACAATGTCTTGGCTTACTGTCCCCCAACCCCATCCCTTCCTGGGCACGAAAACTTTTTTAAAATGTAGGTTCTTATATTCAGGTATGATGAGTAGAGCAGATCAGAGGATGATTGCCATTGAAAAGACAGTTTGTTGCTCACAGATCCCAAGAGGAGAGGCCAAGGCCTGCCATAGATTTGAGGAGGAGCACATGGGGAAGCACCAGGTTGATGAGGACACAGAGGGAAAGGAGGAAACTGAGTAAGAGCTTTTATTATTGTTTCTAAGGGAAGAAATTGGCAAGACAGAGTAATAAGCCAATTTAGGATCGGCTAATTTGAATAATTTTAGTGAGGTCTAGAGTATAGGAGCTGTCCCTAGTTGTCTGATGCCTAACCTGGGGTGATAAGGCAGGTGGATAGTGGCCTGGAATGCTAGAGCTCCAAAAAGGAGGTGGTTGACAGTGTGGGCTATGGATTGGGAAGCTTGCATATGAAAGGCATACTCCCATGTAAGTTGTCAGCTACCTCTAGGACTTAGCTAGCCCTGGGAGAAGCAATCGCTCCAGACTCATCAAGTCCCCAAGATGTCAAAGCATCAACAGTATAGAATAAAAAGACATGATTAACACAGAAGCCAACACTGTTCTGAGAGTGGAAGGCAGAGAATTAGATTGGAGTGATTTCCAAATAAGTGGTGTGAGATACCCCCTGCTGCCTTTAGCTTCAATAGCGAGAATGTCTCACATTGCATATTTGGCAGCTACAGCTGTCCTCATAAGAAGCATGATAAAAAGTAAAAGCTGAAGTTTATGACCAATTTAAAGCTTGAGGTAAATACGCTATGATAGGTCTACAGAGGTCCTCAGGTTACCTACATAGAACTAGTCTCAGTCCTTTGTGCATTAATTCAAACTTCAGGGGACACACATTTTACATTTCTAGAAACCAAGTGAGCATTTAGAAGAAATAAACATTTGCCAGTTATTTTTATGCTACCACATTGTATGTTGTACTTAAGAAAAGAAATATGCCTTCTGGAGAGTTGTAAACATTCTACACATGAGGTCCATTATTTCATGGCTCACAGTGGAGTCCAAATAGAATAATCTGTAGACTAAACCCTTTCTTTACCTCCAGGGCTGAAGCAGAGGGCTGTGAGGGCAGTATGCATGAAATGGCTTCTACGGTGCCCTCCAACTCTGAAATGTGCTGACCTGGAGTATCGCCAGTTAGCTCAGGTTGGATAATAGACTGTTAGATGACCTACATTGAAGGGGTGATAAAATTGTGGCCCAGCCCTGATCCTTGCTCCTGCAAGGTTCTAAACAGTATCATCTATTGGAGGAATTTCCAGGTGAACTGCTTTTCAATTCCCGCAAGCATCAGAAAAGCAGCTGGCTGTTAAAGACCAGGACTGCTTTAGCCAGATGGAGAGAGACATGCAACTTACTGCCATTCTGGTTGCAGTGCTTTGGATCTGGAACATCAATGGCAATTTTGAGACTATAGAATTTTCTTCAAGGCTGAGAGGATCTTGGACACTGACAGCCTTCCTGCTTAGCAAACACATGGCTGGCTAAAGACTTCGGTGGATTCCAGTGGTGATCATGGCATGCAAGCCTTCCTCCTCTGGCCAGGACTGATGCATCACAGGGCATGACTTTGCTCTCTAAGGATCAGGATATCAGGCAGCAGAAGATGATTTAATTGTAGGAATTAAATGCAGAGGGCTTTGAAGCATATGTTTCCCTAGTACCTAGTGTGGTGTCTACATGTAGTAGGTGCTCAGTAAATGGTAATTGGATGAATGAACAAATACTTGTTTTATGTATCCTGCAGGGGAAAGACAATAATCTTTCCTCTTGTTTCTTTTTTATAATGAGAATTGTTCAAAAAAAGGAATAGAGTGTGTTTTAAAAAACACATAAGACTCAACGCCACGAAGACAAACAACCCAATTAAAAAATGGACTAAGACTATGAATAGACACTTCTACAGTAATGACATACAGATAGTCCATAGACATATGGAAAGATGCTCAGCATCACTAGCCATCAGAGAGGTGCAAATTAAAACCACAATGAGATACCACTTCACACCAGTCAGAATGGCCATCATAAACAAAGCAACAAACAAGTACTGGTGAGATTGTGGAGAAAAAAAAACCCTAGTACACTGTTGGTGGGAATGCAGACTGGTGCAGCCACTGTGGAAAGCAGTATGGAATTTCCTCAGAAAACTAAAAATGGAACTGCTTTATGACCCAGCGATTCCACTGCTGGGATTATTCCCTAAGTACCCTGAAACACCAATCCAAAAGAACCTATGCACACCTATGTTCATAGCAGCACTATTTACAATAGCCAAGTGCTTGAAACAGCCTAAGGGCCCATCAGCAAATGAGTGGATCAAGAAACTATGGTACATTTACACAATGGAATTCTATGCAGCAGAAAGAAAGAAGGAACTCCTATCCTTCGCGACAGCATGGATGGATCTAGAGAGCATTATGCTAAGTGAAATAAATCAGGCAGTGAAAGACAAATACCATATTTGATCTCACCTATAATTGGAATCTAATCAACAAAACAAACAAGCAAGCAAAATATGACCAGTTATATTAAAATAAAGAACAAACTGACAGTAACCAGAGGGGAGGGGGGAGGGAGATAACATGGGAAAGAAGGGAAAGGGTTGTCAAGGAACGTGTATAAAGGACCCATGGACAAAGCCAAAGTGGGGAAAGGATGGAGGGTGTGAGGTGGCGGTAGATGGGGCAGGGGAAAGTTGTGGTGGGAAAATGGAGACAATTGTATTCAAACAACAATAAAAATGATAAAGGAAAAAAAGGGAAGGGTCTAGTCAAAGAACATGTATGAATGACTCATGGACATGGATAACAGTGTGGGAATTGACTTTGGGAGTCGGGGGTAGGCTGGGTGGAGGAGGGAAAAGGGGGAAAATTAGGACAACTGTAATATAATAACAATAAAAAATGATTAAAAAAAGATTTAGCATTAAAACTGCCCAAGTGTCCAAGCTAGGGCTAGATTGTAAAAATAATGGTAATAACTATTAGTTAGCCATGGCTCTGTAACAACCCTCAAATTCAGTAGCATAAAACAATAATTCTTGAGCTTTTAATTTTGCACATCAGCTATGGTGACTGATTTGAGCTGCAGTAGTGCAAGTTGGCTAATCTAGTCTGGCTTGGCCTCTTGTCTTTAGGTTTGATTCCAGTCAACTTCACGTGGCTTTTGTCCTTCTGGGACCAATAGGCTAACCAGGGTATATTCTTTTCATGGCAATGGAAGCACAAGAAGGCCTGCCTCACAGCACAAGCACATGTAAAGCTTTAGCTCACATTACATTTGGCCAAGCAAGTCATAGGGCCAAGCTCAAAATCCATAGGTGGTAAAGTACACTCTGCCCTTAGTGGGACCATGAGTGAAATGAATAATCACTGAACACCAATCCAGTCTCTCATAATAACTACCACTTATTGAATGTTATTCTGTGGCAGACACTACTCAAAGCATTTTACCTGAATAAACTCATGTAACCATCATGGCGACCCTATGGGGTAGGTGTTATAATGTTTAAGTTTCATTTTACAGGTAAGAAAGTTGATTATGCTCCAGTTAAAGGTTGGGGGGTAATGGTGGGGAGAAAATGCAGACAACTGTAATTGAACAACAATAAAGTAATTAAATATACATATATATTTAATTACTTTATATATATATAAATATATATAATTACTTTATGTATATATAAAGTTGAGACGCAGAATTACTGCTGAACTTGCTGGAGGACATGCATCTAGGAGGTAGCTGAACCAGGCAGGATTCACACCTGGCAGTCTGATCTGAACCACACTACTCTCTTCACCACTCTGAGATAGTAAGAAGTGTGCTTAATATCTTTGGAACACCTTAAACTCTGCAACATGCTAGCACAGATAATGGCTTATTTAACTTTTGTGGAAGCCCAGGTAGGGAAGGTCTTGCTTTGTCTATTTACTATGGATGAGGACACTGAGGTTCAGAGAGGTTAGGGACTTGTCCAACTCAAACAGCTTGGTAGTGGCAGAGCCAACATGCAGTCCTGGACCTTATGTCAGGCAGGAATTCCTCCTCTGTGAATGAGGAGCCTCTCAGCAGTTATCAAGCATTTTTTTGCTTTATAATTTTGCCTTGCATCCTTAGGAGGCTTCTAATTTACAGATCTCACCCTACAGGGCAGCCTTTTACTTTACTTTTTATTTTCTGTCTAGGGGATTTGTGCCCTGGTTCCTTGGCATGGGATTGATGCCATGGTGAGATGGCTGTGCATTAGTTCTCACGGTCTCCAAGTCCTTAGTTTCTCATGACATGGCATGTCCCCAAGTGTTCCCTTCCCTCCCCCGTGCACCCTGCCCTGGCTTTCTTCTTTTTCAGAGAACTGTGGCAGCTGAGTCTGTCCTGTGGTGTCTAGTTACACGCTCAGAAGGGTGAGTCTAGCTCAGTGACTGTAATTTTAGTCCTTGATGAAAGGCAAGGGGAAGTGAAGGGGGCTCTTTAGGCCAAGTTAACAGGTGTACCTGAGCCACAAGTCTCTGTCTCCTGAGCCAGGGAGAAAGCACAGCTCCAAGGGTGTTTGGATAGTGTGGAGACACTAGAGCCTCAGCTAGAAATTAAAATTTTAATCAAGTGTCTGGGTGTGTACAACATTTTCACCCAAAAGCTATGAGAGGATACAAAGCTACCAGATTGGGGGAACTCAAAGGAACTGCAAGTTCTCAAAACCTGAGTAAAATGCAGAGCAATAGCTGTGAACATAACCTGGTGCTTGCTGCTCATCAGCCAGGGATGTTGTCCCAATTCAAGGTTGGCAAAAGTAGGTTCACAGTTGTGAGTATGTGAATTGGAGTTTATTCTTGTATTATTATTTAATAATTATTGTAGTATTTTCCATATGAACAACTTATAGAAACAAAAGTGAGTTTACTTTTGCCCACCCCCTGTGTGCTCTCACGTTTGCAACCAGTTTGGAAAACATCTCCATGTGTGCAGAAATCTGGTGAATGTATTTCTGCTCACTTGTGTTCTTCTGCCATCTACCTGCCCCTGCCCTTCCTCCTCCCAACTTCTCTCCTGTCAGAATCTCATTGCTACACCCCTGTCATTCAGGAGTTTTCTGCTGCAGGCAGAGATTCCCATAGATAAGGCACAAATGATCCAGGAAGGACAAAAAGAGAAGAATGTGACTTTTATCTGGCCCACAGCCCAATGTTTTTAAACCAGAGTCAGGGCTTATCTTCATGACACCGGAAACTTCAAATGCTCCCAGCCCCTTTACCCCCATTTTGAGTACTCTAGTCAGGATGACATTTGGGCTTGAGGGCAGAAGGACCCACATTTTTTTGGGGGAAGGGATGGGAGATTTATTGATGCTACAGGCAGCAGAGGCCCGCTAGGAGTGTGCAGGGGTGTGGCAGCGCTGCCTGGGCAGGTGGTGGTATGTGGTGGCTCTGTGTCCTGGAAACCTGACCTACAGCTGGAATTCCTAACCTTTTTCATGCCCTGGACCCCTGTGGTGGATGGGTGAATCCTGGACCAAAGACTAAAATTTGAAAATATAAAAATACTATATACAGATTTACAACAGACCAACTGTTATTAAATATAGTTGCTAAACAATACAGTCATTAAAATATTAAAAATGAATTGGTGCTACAGTAAAATATGAGCTTCTTATTAAGCCACTAATTATTAACATGTAGCTAAAAGCTTAAATGAGTGATGTTTTGAGATGCCTGTAAGGACAGTTAGTATGATATGAAAATGCCTGTGGTTTCTGTTGGTGACAGAATAACAGGCCCTGCTCATACTAGTGTGGTTTGTTGCCTACTTTAATAGTGGAAAGAAATGCTACATTTCAGTTATATGTAAGTGAAATAAAATTTAAAATTCCCTTTCAAGTCCTTGGAATTCTAAGTTAGGGACCCCTGATGTAGATTCAGGCTGCATGACGGTTTGTAAGTTCTTTGAGGCCAGGTATTATGTTAAAACCATTTATATGTTTTAATTATTTTTTAAAAAAATTCTGGAAAATGTTGAACATGTAATAAACACAACAATATGATGAACCTCCCCCAGGTACCCATCACCTAGCTTCAACTGTTACTGACTCACAGCCAGTTTTGTTTCACCTATACCCTTACCCACTTCCCCCTGTCATATTATTTTGAAGCAAATCCCAGATACTATATCATTTCACCTCATACTTTGATTTATATATAGCAGTTGAGCCACTAAATCTTTATTGATTGTTAGAGGCTTGATTCAGAAGTGCCATTAGTAACACTTGGTTCCACTCATGGATCAGCATCAGAGAACCCGATCTCCAGTCACTACATATCCTGCACTTTCCAACAGAGATATGATAAGGTATTCTTTATTTGTTCACTTCTACACATGTTTTCTCTCTCTTTTTACCCCATGAGAAAAAGGCTTTGCCTATCTGTCCATGACTGCATGGCTGCATCCCTAGCTCCCAGCACAATGCCTGGCATATAATAAGTGCTTAGTAAATGCATTGTATTTTGAATGAATGAGTGCCTTAAAAGAAGAAAAGTAAGCCCTGGAGGCATAGTATGTTGCTACTCCAAAATGGGGTCCCTGAACCACACCATTCATGTCTTCTGGAAGCTGCCTGGAAATCTAGAACATCAGGCCACACCCTCAACCTATTGTATCAGCATATGCATTTTAACAAGATTCCCAGGTGATTCTGTAGGCACTTCACAGATTAAGGAGAACTGATTTACCTCCTTAACCTGGAAGAATAAGAAGGCCAACCAGGAAGAGCCTTCTGCTGTGATTTGAAGGCCTTACCAACGAGGAGGACAGGGCTAGGCAGGGAAGTACACTCACCTCTGCATAGGCATTCTGGCTGTGAACTCTGGGTTTCCCACTTATTGGTTCTGTAGTCCTCTGTTTTTCCATCTGAAAATTGGGCTGAATGAGGCATATCTCCCAGTAGCATGGAAAGAGTAAAAGAAGCAATGACTCTGGTATGGAGTACGGAGCATATTCCGGATAACTCCTGGGGTAATTCCACATGGCTGTCTTTTCAAAATATGAGGGAATGATATTTATTCATCTTTCAAAGGCTCTGATAACTTTGACTTGCATTGGAAATCTTTTCCCCTCTTGTTTAGTCATAATCATGGAGAGCACTTGGAAAACTTGTGAAGTGGGAGGCTTGGCTTTGCTGCTTCCAGTCCCTCACTTTTGAATCATTTCCCCCTTTCCATGAGATCCTTCTCTTTCTGGAGCATCACACGCCCTGTCTCCTAAGATCCTCCCCACAAGAAACATCCCATATTAGCAATCACAAAGCAGTTCATTCCCTAAAAATGTTGGGTCCCTGATTGTACAATAAAATCTTTTTTAGATATCAGAAGACTGGTGGAGGAAATCTTTAAACAAAACATTGCATATATGTGTGCCACTAGAATTACATTACATGCATAAGTGCTTGCTTTGGCCCTGGGTGTTACAACTTCTGATGGTCACGTCCACTTCTTTTCGTTGGAACCGTAGACCAACAAGCTCTAGTCAATTCAGCTCAAGTCTAGTCAGACAGTTTGGGGCCATTCTTACTTTTAAACTCACTTTTTCAAACCTGTGCAGTCCATTGTTTAGAATAGTGATGAACGAGGTGAATGTTCCTCACTATTCCCCTCCCCCAACACTCCCCAGTCTTGCCTCACATCCATTACATGACACATTGTATTTGCCTGGAGCTTTTTCAACAGAGCTCAACAATCCCAATTCTATCTTGCCCTGGTTGTGTATTTACAAGGTAAACATTTCTGTAAAAGAAAGGGAAATTCACTTTAAAATATCTTATAAAAATTGCCCTTTAGGGATGAGTGGATAGGGCAAAGCAAACATTTCATATTTATTAAATAAATCATTTTATTAAAATGTTACCCACAGAGCAAAAACTTAGTAACAACAGTATTGCTGATAGTACAATAATACTTGCTTAGGTTTATTTAACATTCTACAGATATATATGCTCTTTCCTACACGTCATTCATCCAAGCTTCCGAGCAATCCAGCAGACACTGTTAGGTCCATTTTAAAAGTGAGAAAACTGAGGCTTTGGAAAGTTAGTAAATGCCCAATGTTACACTCTTAGGCAATATTAGAGCAGAGATATGAGCCTAGGTCTTCTGACTCAAAACCAAATACCTATTGGCATATATTAGCCAAGAGTAATATATAAGTGTAAACCCATTGGTATACAGCTGCCTTAAAATGTCTGTACCATTTAGCATTTAACCAGGAAAATGGAACCACTCTACATATTTCACACAGAGAGAATTTAATACAGGGAATTGGTTACACTGACCATGGAAGAGCTAAGAAGCCAAACAGAGAATGGCGAGATAAGCCAGAGCTTAATGATGGCAGGAACCAGTTATCACTTAAGCTAGAGGGACAGAGGAAAGGAACGAAGCTACAAGAATTCAAGGGCTCTGGGATCCTTGCAGAGGCTGGGACAATGGTGAGTGAGCATGGTGGGAGCTGGAACCCCAGAGGAGACATGGCCGTGAGCTAAGGGTGAACAGAGGAAATACCCTGACTTCTTCCCTCTTCCTGCCCTCCAGTCTCCTTTCAGTGTCTTCCATTGGCTGAACCTAGCTGGAAGCCAGTGGCCCTGGAAGATGAAGCCTGCAGGGGTGAGCCCTCCCTGTGATGCCCAGCAGAGCAGGGGAAGGTAAGGAATGGGTGTGGGCCAGTGCTAGGTTTGTGTCCTCATTTTTCTCCTCCAAGGACCCTGATTCCCACTGATTCCTTGATGACACCCTCCTTCCGTTTGCCTCCCTCCTTCTCAAACACATTTGGTACCAATTCCTTTTTGACCTGTTTTCAGGAGCAAAAATAGGGGTTGCATGGGAGTTTCCAAAGGCGAGAAAAAGTGGTTTAGTTTGGCCCAGTTATACATTTCAAACCCAGACAGAAATTTCTGTTGCTTTGGGGACAGAGGGACCAAAGCTCCAGTGACTTAACAAAGGACTAGGTCAATGAGTATCTTGGCAAAGAGATGCCAAAAAGAATGCTGCCAAATGCTCCACCAGGAGAACTGGTTTGGCAACAAGCTGATAGACCAAAATGAGTGGCACACATCACCCATTCTTCTGCATACTATTTAATTATCCTGATTAAAGTACTCATTTCAACCTTGGTAGCTTTCCCAAACCCTTTCTTGATTTGCTGAATTTTGCAGGATTGTTGTGTCCTTCCAGTCACTGCCCTCCCTCTGCCAGCAAGGTTCCATTTTCCACATATATTTATCTCTTAAAGGTAAGCTTGTTTGCAGGCCTTTTTTCCTTTCATTCCACAACTTTCTGTATGGATAATTAGAGACATCTGATGCCCTTAAACCAAAACAGGAAAACCCTGGCATAAGAAAAATAATTTCTGTGGTTCATAGCACAGTTTTGTGAACTCTCACCAATGAAAAGGGAAACTCATGGTCATTTGGGTTCATGATAGGGAAGAGATAAAAGGGAAACCCTATACCTCATTCAGGGCCAGGCTCACAATAGGTTCTCAAAAAAGAAATGCTCACTGAATGGATGGGAACAAGCAAAATGTACAGTACCCCGTTCGTTTCCCTTGACAGGCACTGTTTTGTTTTAAATACACATGGCAGCATTCAATAGCAGGCAACCAATGTCTCGGAGTTTCTCTGGAGACTTAATAAACCCTAAATAATAAACTATTTTCAAGGTTTTTAAAAAAGATTTTATGTATTTTTAGAGAGAGGGGAAGGGAGAGAGAAAGATAGGGAAACATCAGTGTGTGGTTGCCTGTTTCGTGCCCCCTACTGGGGACCTGGCCCACAACCCAGGCATGTGCCCTGACTGGGAATCGAACCTGCGACCCTTTGGTTCACAGGCCAGCACTCAATGCCCTGAGACACACCAGCCAGCATTTTCAAGGTTTTGTTTAGTTTTGGTACTTTTATGGAATTACTGTGTCTGCTGTCTGTACTGTTGAGTTTGTGATTAATTTGGGGCTTATGCCTATGTTGAGTCACTTTATCAGTTTGAGCACTTTTATAATCTATAGCTTTAAACATTTATTATGCAAGTTTTCAAACAGAGAATAACGTAACAGCCATGTACCCACCATCCAATTCTATCAGAGCTAAAATTTCTCCCAGGCTTGCTTTATATTTAAGAAATAAAGTATTACAGTTAGAATTGAAAGCCCCTATGTTCCCTGGCTAATCTGATTACCCCCTCTCTCCCTAATGGTAACTATTATCCTCATTTTTTTGTGTTTATCATCTTCTCCTCAATATATTTTAGTCTTATTACTACCGATGTATATATTCAAAAACAATATTGACATGTTTCAAAATTTGCATAAATCAGAATATTGTATATGTCATTCTATAACTTGTTTTATGAGTTAAAAATTGATACACATGGCCCTGCTGTATTCATCTTTCACCACCCTGAGGAATACTATAAAGGAATACAGTGCAATTTATTTATGCATCCTCCTGTCGATGGATATTTAGGTTACTCCCAATTTCTTGCTCCTGTAAACAATGCTGCCACAAACAATTGTCAAATGTCCTTTTAGCATAAGGGGGAAGGTCTCTAGGCAGTGGACCTCAACATTTTCTATACATTTGAATTGCCTGGGGAGCTTTTAAAATTCCCAGCCAGGCTGCAGCCAGCCCAATTAAATCTGAATCACAGGGGGTGGGAACCAGGCATCTGTATTTTTAAAAGTTCCCCCAGATAATACCAATGTGCAACCAGCATTGACAACCATTGCTTTCAGATATGTGTCTAGAAATGAAATTTATGGGTCCAAGGGTTTGTTCCTCTTCAGCTTTTTAGATATTGCCAAATTATTCTCCAAGGTGATTGTTCAGTGAAAATGCCACCAGCAGAGTATGAGATCTCTTGTTTCTGTGGCATCAAATTCTCCCCCAAACTTTATTGATCTTGTCCCCATGAGGATCTTAGAGGAGGCAGAGAGCTATCCCTTTGGTGACCTTCCATGCCTGCCTCTACGTGATTCATCCCCTGATAAAATCTTGCCTTTCCCCAAGGTTGCAGAGTAGGAACTGTTCTCATAAAGTATAACTCAAAGATTGGGGTGCCCAATACCATGTTATTTTGCAATTTAAGGTGTTACAGTGAAGAGGTTCCTGCCATCCATTCAACTTGGTATACACTAGCACACTTTTCATGGCATGGTTTGGCACTCATCTGTGATGTCTAGTTTTGGGGCTAGCAAATGACAAATGACACAGGCCATATTACTATAATGTTGCTTAGCCACAGATCCAATTTGATAGTCCTCTGAGAAGCTGGAGAAACAAGATGTTCAGCCAAGCCCAGGCTTCCATGGTGGTTAGATCAGAGTGATTGGGGAGAAACATCAAAGAGATCCTAGCTTTGACCTTACTCAGACCATAGCAGTGTAGAAATATCTATCTTTTAGCTTGATGTGCTCTCTATTTGGACACTCTGGACAGCTAAGTGATGCTTTCTAACCTGCTGACACATTGAAAGCTCATATTAAACTTCTCCCTGTGTTTGGATAGATTTAGAAAACTTTACAGTGAAAATTGGTGAGGTTATAATTGTTGTCCATTTTGAATGTAGCAACCTTCACCCTAATACATTAAAGCTCCCTCATAGTATGCCAGTGAGGACCAAAAAATAATTCAAACATTTATAATGCTATGCCCATGAAGTCTACATAGCTACTTGGCCAAGAGTTCCAGGACTCTGTGTGTATGATCTGAATCCATCCCAGCGCAGTCTCTGGTGGCATTCTCTGGTGGTGGTGGCGGCCCTTTCTGGCTTAAATATTAATAGGGACAATACTAGGTCCCATGGATGGATATTCCAGGAATCTCTTTCATTGGCCTATCAGGGAAGACTGGGCCAGGAGAATACTGGAAACTCAGGGAAATAACTCTCCTCCTCCTCCCTGTGTCACTTGCTAAGACATGGTTGCCTGCAGTTTCCTTGCCCAGCCTCTCCTTCCCCTCCACCTTTCTTCCATTCCCTCTCCCCAAATAAGAAATTTACCTTGGTCATTTTTGAAAGCACAACCCATCACTAATTGCATTACACTCAGAATCTTATTGTCATGGGATGCCTCATTGGTTGCTGCACACCCATGGGATACGGCTTTGTGCTACTGTTTATCTTTGTTTCTAACTTTGTGTCTTGAGTTGGGTTCCCTAGAGGTGGAGACTGAGACAAGGATTCCAATGTGTGAGATTTATTGGGTGTGAAGGAAGCAGAATGTGGAAGGGAACATTGCAGAGTCATGAGTGTGGTCCCAGAGAGAGGCCAACTTTGCTCTGATCTACAGGCATGGAGGGTGTGGTTTGTATGCTGTATCAGTCAGTCAGTGCCTTGGAGCTGCCCCTGGGAAGAGGGTGGCCCTAATGTCCCAGGCAAAATGGCTCTCATCAGCTAAGGGCAGCCCTCCTAAGTAGGGGCAGCTGTGAGCCACTAGCAGCCACTACTCACAGCAGCTGGAGGACGGGTATACAGATCTGGTAAAGGGTATCTCAGTGAGGCATCACTGTCCCTACTACCTTGTGGGATACCCAATGAACTAGCAATAGAGAATAATGCTCCCAGCTCTCACATACTGCCATGCAGGACCCTGAAAAGGAGATGGGCTTCATGTAGGTAAGCAAATAATAAGTATGATTTCCATGAATATCAAGTATTATAAAAGGACTATGATTAATAATGGATCTTTCTTCTGGCTACAGGTCTGAATATATCTTTGCCGTTTTAATCTTAATTCTGGAATTGAGTCTGGGACTTTCAGTGTACCTGGAAACCACTTCGACTATATGTTGAGAAGCAATCTAAGGCACATGTGTGAACTGATAACCAGGATAAGTAGCATGATGAAATTAATTAATTCCCTAGTAGATGGGAAAGGAAGGCCAGTGCCTTTCCCAGTCTGGGCTCCCAGAGATGACTCACAAGCTGGGGCTTTGAGGCATGGAAAGCAAACAACAGGCCCAGGAACCTCAGATGCAGTTGCTTCCTTAAGTCATAAACCTGGGGAACCTAGATGACTGAAGTGAATGTTTGCTAGGCTGAGGTCAGGTTTTATTTTGCTGGGAGCCTTCCTTGATTCTGATTGTTTTATCGTTTGTCATCTGAAGGCTGTGCAAGGGGGAAGGAAAGGATTCATAGAAATGTCCTGACTGTGATCCCATTGTTGCCTGTTGTAATGTCTGGCCACGTTTCCTCCTGGGGTGGCTGGTTAGAACTTTCACTCTGAAGAAGCAATGCCAGAAATAAATAGCTAAGACTGCAGCTCCCTTTCTATGGGAGGCTAAGGAAAGGAGTCTGTGAGCTTTACATGGCAGCTTAATGGGGAATTTCTGTTTCTGAAAATATTTTCAGGTACTCCTTCAGGAGAGCTGATAAGGGTTTGAAGTAGCGTGGGATAGGGAAAAGTGTGTGGGGACTTGGGTTGAGTCTTGGTTTCACCGCTTATCAGCTTTAGAAGCTTCCATAGCCAAGGCCCTTAACTGCTCCCAGACTCTATTGTTCCAACTGAAAGTGGGGAAAATAAAACTTGTCTTAAAGGGTGGTTTAAAAGATCAAATGAGATAGTGTTACCTGTTATGTTGTAAATACTCAATAAATGGCAGCTATTATGGCTTCCTAAGAAAGTTCTGTTGCATTCCTGGTTTATAGGAGTGAAGACATAGACCAGATCTAATAGCTCTTTTTGCGGAGACCAAGAAATGTATTAGGATATTTTGAGAGACTTACTTCCCTGAGACTCCAGCCAAAGAAGGAAAAAAGGAAGTTTACAGGCATCCCATCAAGACGTGGGGCAGGGTGACCATATGTCTCAAATATTCCAGGACAGTTACAATTTCAGATATTCCATCTCAGTGGCCAACCAAGTGTACAGATTTGGGGTTCATAAAATATGATCACTATTCTTGTGAGAAAATGCAGTTCTAGGCTGACCTGCTTGGGAACATTATTAGGACTCTTTGGAGCACTTTTGAAGAAAACAGATTCCTCATGGGTTACTTTTGGTGTTTACCATGTCACTTTAAATTGTTTGGTGGAGAGTTTATTTAAGTCAGTTAATTCTTGGTTAACCTCCCACTCCCCTCACTGAGTATTTGGAAGTGACTTCCCAAAGCGCAGCAAGGGGCAATTTCTCAGGGAGGGTCAGGTGAACAAGGTCTCATGGGCAGTTTGTTGTCCCTGCCCAGCTTTATTCTTTGTGGTTGGGGAGGGACAGTATACAGGTGGACACTCTCCCTTCCTCTCTCTGGAGCCTTCTCCATGCTCCAGTTAGCAAATATGCTTTTCAATGTTCAGGCTGAAACTCAAGTGCCAGCACAAGGCCACTAATGCCATTTTACTTAAAAAGAGTCTGCATTTAAGGAGTCAGAGCCTTCTACTCTGCCAACACACCTACTTGAAAACAAATTAAAGGGAAGGGAGGAACCTCATCCCACCTTCAGATCCTGACTATATCCACTTTGCTGCCAGAAACACCCTCATTTTCCTTTGAGTCGCAATGCATCCCATTTAGTACTTCCCTCTCTTGTCCTTCCTGCTTAACCCTAAGACTCCAGTCCCCACCTGCTTAACCCTCAATACGAAGAACATCCTCTTAAAAAATGACCTAATCTTTCTAGAACCTTAAGGCTGGAAAGAAAAAAAAACTCGGTGTATCTCTTGCCTTCCTGGCCCATATATATTTTTAATCACATACTATGTGTTTCTGGAGGGAAAAAGTGTTATTTGAATTCTTGAGATTTGCTGTGGCAGTGGTGGACCTATTAACTTCTCATTAACATTGACTTTTCGACTACAGTTAAACCATTACTCCTTTGGTTTCACTTTCCTAAATTATTGTTTTATTAGAGTGAGAATGTTGTGTAAGAATGATAATGTTGGAGTAAGGGTTAGAGCACTGAAGCACCAGTAACTTTATTTTGCTTAAAGAAACACTTATCTAGCACTTAGTAAAAGCTATGTACTAGCCTACAGGGCTTTATAAATACCAGCCCACTGAATCCTTATCACAAGACTACCATTATCTTCATTCTTCAGAGGAGGAAATGGAGGCTCACAGAGTTAATTGCCTGAGGTTCTGCAGAATGCTGGAATTTGAAGTCAGGTATTCTGGCGCTAGAGTTCTGGCTCAATCATGAACTCCTGTTCCCTCTGTGTTTAGGATTATCTGGGGCTTCATTTCCTTATTTTTGCAATGAAGGGGATGAGCTGAATTATGTCTAAATTCTATTCTAGGACAAATATAATAAAGGACAATGATAGCTTCAAAGGGAGTTTCTTTAGCCACAACCCTTGACTTTTATCATTTTTGCCCTGATCCATATGCTGAAATACTTCTTTTAGGTACAATATTCAGAGGTGTAGTTTCTACTTCCCACCCCATTCTCTGATCTGAACATTGAGGACAAGAGACAATCTTTGAATGAATTGGCTTCCCAAAGCAAATTTGAAGGCGTGCCAATCTAGAACTGAACTTTGCACAAAGGGTTCCCAGACAGGAATTTTGGGAAACACTGCATACAGTGCCCCACCCTCTTGGAATTCACATTGTACATGAACTTGTTAAAGAAATGTAGATACTGCACAATTGAGAAACCTCTTCAGTTTTGGTTATTTAAGTGTTCAACCATCTTTCTTTTACCATGAAATCCACTCTTGGCATTAATATTTAATTAATGCCCTCTAGTATTGGGATTCTGGCAAACACTAGGGACACACTTACATTCTTTGTAAGTTCTTGGTACCTATCTGTGTATATATAGCTGGATAAATGTTAGGAACAACAGGAGTCTTCTGTAAAAAGATTACATATTTGCTACCACTTGGGATTGTCAGCTACCAAGACATGTATGCTTCATCCACAGCCATCCTTATGGTGAAAATATTCATTTAAATACAAACTGTATGTGTAAAGATGTGAAACTGACCCTTGGGACATATCTCCCTTCATTGTCCCCCTCTCTGTGCCATTTTGAGAATGTAGTCACATGTTGACTTCTCACCTGCTTCTTACATCATATTTTCTCTCCATTTATTCTTGGGCTTTTTATATATTTATTTTCTGTGGGTTTCCACTCCTATTTTCCCTTGCCCCCTCTCCTTTTCATGATTCACAAAGACAAGGCTGTCCAGAGAGAGAAAGGACTGGCAGTTCCCAGAGTATCATTTCCTAAACACTGAGCCTGGAACACCTCATGCATCAACACAGTTTCTATTTGCTGATTTCTTTATTATTTTTACAACATCCACTTGCAAAAAGGATGTCTATTTGCTAGTCTTATTTTATACTGTGTAATTTGAAATTAAAAAAATAAAATACATGCACAGGATTAAAAATAAAACCTCCAACTATAAAGAAAGGAATAAGATAAAATGAAACATGAAAGCCTTCCTCTCCCCTGAGTACTACTTCTTCTCTCCAAAGATAAATACTGAAAACAGGTTCGTGTATATCATTCCACAAAGGTTTTTTCCAGTTACCTGTATGTGTGTATTTGCATGAATTGCTCTATTGATCTAGTAATATACACGATATTTATTATCTTGCTTTTTAGTTAACTTAATAACAAATCTTAGAAATTTTTCCAGTTCCAAATGAGTTACTAATTCTTTTCATCAGGTGCATAGTATTTAAAACTCTATAATTTATTGAACCAGTTCCCAGTGACAGGCATAAGATTTTCCATTTTCTGCTGTCAACATTGCTGTACTGTATATTTGTTTACTTATAACTTGGTTTGCTCTTGCAGGTATATCTGGGAATTGCCAGTTCAAAGGGTGGTATGTTTTGTAGCTGGAGAGATATTGCCAAATTGTCCTGCAATTGCATTGCATTATTTATACTCCTATCCTCTGTGTGTGAAAGCCTTCTTTCACCCAACTTGCAACAACTCTGGATATTACCATGCTTTTTACCTTTGCTCTTCTGAAATAGGTGATACTAGGTATATTTAGTTATTTAAAATGACAATTCTCATTGTCATTGTGACTTCGTTTATAAATATCTTAGATTACATTCTCTCATTTAATCTGTATGATGAATAGTGATGTTGGGATTAGTGTTGTTTTCCATATGAGGAAGGTGAAGTTCAAAGAGGGAAAGTTACCTATCAAAGCCAAGCAGTGAGGGAACAGAGTATTAAAATCAGTTTTGCTACAAAATAAAAGTAAAAAAAACAGGTTTCCTAACTCATGCGAGGATGAGGTTGGAAACATTGTGTGGCTGTGTGTGCAAAATGTGGCTCCAGGACCTGAGAAGAGAAGAGGGCTGAATGCAGGATCTTTCTCTTCTTCTCTCAACCATTCCCGCTTAATATCCTGCCAAATCCACATTTGAGCCTCAGGTGCTTCCCTCATCATCTGATTGAATTCTCATACCCGACATTATTATTCCTCATTTGATTCTCAGCCAAATCATCACTTTGTGAATGCCACTGAAATAGAACCAGAGAATATGGTATTAAGTGCCATGTGTGAAGTTTAAAAGAGAACCATGTGAGAACTTTGTCATCTTGTATCTCCAAAGCACTTAGTCTTAGAAGCAGCATAAACAAGCTGCCTCTCCCATCTCTTATTCTCAGACATATTCTCCAGAAAGATGGGAACATTATACACCCTGTTTATTAAAGTCAGGCTGCCCTTGGGCCGATAGTGCTGGCAAACCTTCAGGGACTTTTTAGTCTCCATTGTTCTCTTCTTGCAACTCTTGATAATTCCTTGAGAGTGAAGGAAGCTACAAGAGTTTCTGTGTTGCTAATTCTTGGCAAGATGGAGGATTGGCACATGCAATGCAGCCTTACCTCCTGCTAGTGTGCCTTTCTGTACTGTACTGGAGGGGCTGGAATGCCAGAAACTACATATCCCAAACTCCCTTGTTGCTAGATTCTAGTTGGAAATTAGATTTTGTCAAGTAGATATAGCTGTGCCTTCTTTAATCTGCTGGGGTTTTGTTCAGGCTCATGATTTCTAGGGAATAAATCTGTGACATATCTTCCCTTTGGGGGGAAAAAACACCAGCCATATTAGATGACAAATCTTAAGTATTGCAGTGTATTCTGAAGTGCCTACTTTTAAGATTCCTTACTACCTTTTATAGTTGGGGTTTTTTTTCAGCCCGTATCTGAGTTTTTATAATCCCATTGACCAGTCTTTTTAGGCTTCTTGCTAAAACAAACAATCCCAAAATAACCAACAAATAAAACCAGGACAAAAACTCTACCCTTTCATTTGCAAAAGGTGACATCTTCAGATGCCATATTTCATGGACTTCATAAATGGATACTTAGCTTAGGGGTCATTAACAGTAATGAAATGAGTGAAGAGATGGTTTTATTGCTCTTTTAACATCTGGGGTATTTATGTGGTGACATCTTTTCTATTGTGACTTGTACGCTCCTGTGAACTTATATGTCATACCTTTCCTGGCCTTCATTTATACTGGATTTTTGCTTTGAGCTGGAAAAACACAAATACCTAAAACCATACCTCATCACACTGTAATGAAGATCAAAGTGAAAAAAATGAAGAATATAAAGACGTCCAGGTGTGTCATCAAGTTTCCAGAAAAGCTCCCCTCTGGGGATTCTTCATGCTTCTTGCCAGAAAGGGCTTTCCCTTCTAGAATGTAAAACGGAGTTGCTTGTTTTTCTGCTGCAGATCAGGAGTTTTAGTAAAGACCAGCCTGCCGTTACCATTGTTTACCTGGGTGCCTGATCACTATTCATATTGTCACTTACTTGCCTAAGATGTAGACAAAACCACTAGAGAGCTTTGGGGGTTCATTAAGTGAGGTAAAGGGATGTGTTTGTCTGTTTTTAGAGCACAAGTTATATTAGCCATTTTTATTTGGAGTCAGGAAGGATATTCTCTCTTTTTTCTTTTTTCTGTTTGGTCTATTAACATTTATTTTTATGTATTTTTTATTGTTGTTCAAGTACAGTTGTCTCCGTTTTCCCACCACCACTTTCCCCTGCCCTACCCATCCCCACCTCCCATCCTCAATCCCTCCCCCCTTTGGTTTTGTCCATGGGTCCTTTACACATGTTCCTTGACGACCCTTCCCCTTCTTTCCTCCATTATCCCCCTTCCCCCTCCCCTCTGGTTACTGTCAGTTTAGTTCATCTCTCACAGTATAGCTTTGCTAAGTATTTTACTCTCTTCCTCTGAAAGATGGGGACAGGAGTGATAAAGGTCAGCCTTTATTGAGTATTTAGTGTATGCCAGGCATAGTGCTGTTTTACACACACTATCTTATTCAATCCTCATAGTAAGCCTGAAGTTGACATCATCATCATCATCATCATCATTATTATTTTGAATTGTAATTTTTAAATTGAAGTGCTATTTACATAACACAAAATTAACCATTTCAAAGTTAAAGATTTAGTGGCATTTAGTACATTCATCATGTTGTGCAACCACCACTTCTGTCTAATTCCAAAATATTTTCATCACCCTAAAAGAAAACTCCATTCTTATTAAACAGTTGTTCCCCATTTCCCCCTCTCCCAACCCTGGCAACCACCAGCCTGCTTTCTGTTTCTGTGTATTTGCTTACTATGGACATTCCATATAATTGGAATCAAACAATATTTGTCCTTTTGTCTCTGGCTTCTTTTAGCATAATGTTTTGAAGGTTCATGCATGTTGTAGCATGTGTGAGTACTTCATTTTTATGTCTGAATAAAATTCCATTGTATTGATATGCCAAATTTTGTCTATCTATTCATCTATTGATGTACCTTTGAGCTCTTTGCGTCTTTTGACTGCCATATGTAGTACTGTATGAACATACATGTACACCTGTTTGTTTGAATAAATGCTAATAAGGGTTGGAGATAAGATTCAAACAAAGAACCTTCAGGTAACCACCATGTATGCACCTTCCTGAATTCACATTACAGTGCTGTCCCTGGAATCCTTCCTTGGGAACCAACTCAAAGTTTCTTTAGCACTGACATTGAAAGTCCATCGGCCATGGATGGAATTCAGGTGGAATTCCTTTAAAGCATCTGCTGTTCTCCAGCAACTAATGTTGGAAGGAAGCCTTCTTTATTCCTGAACTTCAGGTAATCGTTATAACTACTTTGAATCTACATGCATGTTACTTTTATAAAACATCTTTATGAAGGGTTTTCATTTGGCCCTTAAAACAATAATCTGAGGTTGGAGAGGTCAGCTTTATAATTTGCATCTTTATTTTATAAATGAAGAAACTGGGGCTCAGAGAAGTTAAGGCACTTTCATAGGGTCACACAGTTTAAAGGTGGGTGATCCACGACTTATGCTGGGTCTCCTATGATCTTTCCACTATTGCCATGCTGCCTCTCCAATCAGCAGTCAGGAGTGGTTATAAAAGTTACACAAACAAAAGTTATACCAAAGGCAGTTATACAAACTGCTTTTTAAAAATCAAAACCCAGTTGCAATGAAAGAATGTTATTTTAAAGCAACCATGACATAGTAATGATAACAGCAATAACATTGGCAATAGATGATTCTAGCCTGTGTACATATGCCCATGCAGCAAATATTATCCAGCACACACTAACTTTCTACCAACATTTGTTAATCATCACTTTAGTATCTGGAATAAGCATCATAAAACTCTCAGCCCGGAAAGGTTCACCCTTGTAATCCAGAGTCTGTCTCAAAGTTTGTCTCTGGCAGCTGTTAACCACTTGGTGACATTACCCTTGACTACAAGTAGAAACTGTTATTTTTTCTCTTTTTAAATACCTCCCCCTATCTTCCCACTTGCTTAGATCATATAAACCATATCCCTTTTTTAGATGAGATCTGGAAATGAGAGATATCAGTGGGCAGTAAGAGCTGGACTCAGAATTCTGAGTTCCTTTCTAGAACTTTCCAAACTGTTTTGCATTACCTTGGAGGGCCAATCAACCACACTTTACCCTCGGTACAGGACATGGGCTTTTCAGTCTGTCTCATTCCTCGTCGTGGGTTTACTGGTCTGCAGGTACCCACCTGCTCCTTTCCTACTGGCCTATTTCTTCAGAAGATATCACATGGAGGTGGGTTCAGTGCTATGAACTACCATAATGAGTAATGGGGAAAGCATTGCTTTACAAGATGCCTAATACAAACACATGTCCAAGGATAGCATTGTTTTTATAGCAGCATCTGAGGTGGTACTTAAGTAGTGAGATTATAAATTGAGTGGTGAAGCTATTTAGATTTTCCCAAAGGAGCTCGAATGGCTGGTCTTTCCATCTCCCCTTAGCTCCAAGGGACAGTTCTGTCCTTCTGATTCATACATTGTTGCATGTAAAAATAAACTCCAGCCTCATTACTCTGACATTGTATTTTTGGATGCTGTCATAAGGCTTCAATGGCCAACTTAACTGACGACATAGGTTTATTTACTTATCAACTCTAGGGCAACATTCTCCATCAAGATGAGGGATTTGTTCAGTTGGCGAGGTTCAGAAATGAGCCATGTTTGGGTTAAAAAATAAGTAATTGAAGCTGATGCACAAGAGAGTCATCCTGGTTGTAGATGGGTTGGTTGTCTGCAGAATTCTATCTCTGTGCTCGAAAGCAGGTAGTGAGGTAGGATTGCCTTGGCCTTAAACTCTAGGAGATTAAATTTACAGCAATTTCCTGAAGCTCATTTATCTCTAGGATGAGAGGAGCTATTCTAGGACCTTAACTGACCTTGCTTGTGGGTGGGCAGGATGTGACCTTGGATGGAAGGCCTGCATGCCTGGCCCCTCACTCTCCGTAAGTCAGTTAGTGCTGTTGAAGAATAAAGGAAGAGACAAATGACCACAGATGGCCTGTCACCTCTTTGTCTTCTGAGAGTAGGTGCAACTGGGGGGCTCAAGGGGCCGAGTACAACCTTGCATCTCTGCCACAGTGATTTCTAGTCACCTTTCTGCTCTTGACACTCAATGTGGGAACTTCTCTTGTGGCCAGTTGGAATCAGGCAAAGCCACTAGATTATTTGTTTTGCAATGTTTCCCAGGTTTGCTGGATGAGACAGTCACCTTTGGAGGGTGGCACTTGGGAATTCGGTGTTGTTCACCATAAAGAGGCTTCCCAGAATCTTCCTCTGGAGAATTTGATTCAATAGATGTGGGTAGGATTCAGAAATCTAAATTTTAACAGTTAAAGCCTTCAGTGATTCCTAGTACTTGGCATGCTTGGAAAACCCTGCTTCATAGTAAGAGACTTTGAAATGTGCTATCCCACACTCCTGCCCTGTTTTTTTCTGCAGTGTTTTCCCTTTTTTGCCTTTGTGGCAGATGCTCATAGGGAGATGACTCATATCCCTTGGGTCTTACCACTTCAGTGTGCTCCAGGGGAATTTCCATCTATCAATAACTGCATCTTCTTGCCTTCCTGAGAACTCAACAGACTGGAATTAGCACCCCTGGGAGAAGCCCTTAACTGAAGCTGGAGAGAAGTTGGTACATAAATATCCCAGCTCCCTTGCCTCTCAGGTGGGGTAAATCTGAGCTGTGTCTTGCACCATTTCCCAGTGGGATTGAACTCTAGTCACCCACGGTAGTAATGTGCTTCACAGCACCCTCTTTATGGACTGCCTTTCCTTCCTGTCTCACTTCCTTGTTTCCTTACCAGTATTCCTTTGCCTCTCATATAAACTGTAGTCAATTATGCTATAACATGACACAAGTTCCTAGAAAATCACCATGCTATGCAAAATTATGTGATAAAAACCACAAGGCTTATGGGATCAATGAGATTAAGGGCGCAACACTTAAAAACTTAGTAGCACATAAAATAATAAGATGGGGATCTAATAAAAATGGTAGCACAGTTTTACACATGTTATATGGTTAACAGATGCATAAATACAATAATAGCTATGGCACTCTACCCAGAACAAAACCCTGAAGATGGCTTACAGAAGTGGGCATCAGAAGAGTTGCAACTTGTAAATTACTGTGACCTGGAAGGTGCGTTATCCAAAACCAGATGGACAGTTGTAACACCATCTGAGGATGGTTGGGGCTCCTAAAGTGAACTGAGGTAGCTGGTAGATGTTTGAGGTGTGTGTCTGTGAGTGCATTTTGTAAATGTGGCTCCATTCAACTGGGTGCACTCTTCTGTGTTCACCTACTGTTTCTTGAAGACAAAATTGCACATAAGCAAACGTGAAATTTGTGTGGTGCTCAAATCATTCCTTAATATATCAATCATGATTTGCATTTTCAGGACAAGTGTTAGAGCAGAACTGACTGTACTTGCACTGGCTTCCTTGTTGCAAGGCATGTTTCTAAACTTAAAGTATGATATCTATTAATGGCAGCTTTATGGAGGTTTTTTTTAATTGGATCTTTCTCACAGTGAATTAAGCTGATATGTACATCACAAACCCCTTCACACACAGGTGAGTCCAACAGAGACTGTGGCTGGATGTAGGAAGTAGCATCTCCAGACAGAATGTCCCCTGAAGGAGGCTCTGCATCTCAAGTCACACAGTCTAGCCCACTCATTCATTATCTTGTAACTCTCTAGGGGTCTGCAACCTTGTTTTACAAGTCCTCAGAATCTTGGTTGCCTATTTGCAGTTTCTTGGAACTGATTTAAACCTTAAATCAAATGTCAGATTATTATGAGCTGCAGCAGAATTCTGTAAATGCTCAGCTCATTCCTGTATTAGGGAAAAAAAGATTAACATACAGCTTTGCTAGATATATTATTTGCCTGCATTCAGTGCTTCCCAGGAGGTAAAATTACACCATGAGCTAAGCTCATTCTTAATTTCCCATGGTAGGTTACAAATGGATTCTTTTCTATTCTACAACTTCTTTAATCTCAATACCTGATTTCTCCCACGTGTAGCTCTACACAATCAAGCAATTTATATACCACATGGCTCATTTGTTTAACTGGTTCTGCTTCAGTTTCAAGTTCATATTCTCTGCAGCCTTGATTTTTGACCTGGGTGTGCACTGAGGCTGCAAGATCAATGTTTTTTAGAATGTGGACTTCAGACCACCCACATGAGGATCCTTAGAGAGCTTGTTACAAGCACAGCTTCTTGGGCTCCACTCCAAACTTCCTTAATCAAAATGTCTTAGAGTGGAGTTCAAGGATCTACCTTTTGTACAAGATACTGGGTGATGCATATGTGAACTCAAAGTTGAAACTCAAAAGTTTAGACCAGTGGGTCTCAATGGGGGCCAGTTGTGCCCTCTACACACCAGGGGACATTTAGCAGTGTCTGGAGACATTTTTGGTTGCCACAACTCAGAGGGGAATGCTACTGACATCTAGTAAGTAGAGGCCAGTGATGCTGCTTAACATCCTGTAATACACAGGACAACCCCACCATACAGAATGAAATGGCTCCAAATATCAATAGTGCCAAGATTGAGAAACTCTGGTTTGAACCCTTAGGAATTTCTCCAGAGTCTGGTGCACTTATAAGGCTGTTTTCTTTCTCATTATTTTCCTTGGTTTCTTCACATACAGATGGTTTAGGGGTGACAAAGTTCTCTGGATGAGCAGAAATGTGCAGGTTGGACAGACTGGCAGCTTCACATAGGTGGAATCAGGGTGGTGGGGATTATAGCTGACTCTCTTAAAGATGTCTTTTCAGGAATCATGAGTTGAACTGTAGATCAGGTCAGCTCAACTCACCCCAAAGATTAAAGGACCTTGCAGAGTTAGAGCAAATAACACAAATTTGGAGATGCAAAAGTGGGCTTTTCTGTCAGGTTGTAGATGTTTTGTCAAACAAGCTCAATTTTTATTGCCTGATACATACATGATTGAGTGAAAGCTAGCCCTATTCATCACCTAGGACAGTGCCTGGGCAGGTACTTCCATGCTTCATTTGTTATTGACTCTTGTTTACTCAAATATCTGGAATTACCTTTTAAATCATCAAAGAGGGGTTAGAGTAGTCAGTATCATTTCAACATTGGGAGTTTTCCATTGTGCCATGAATTTTTGAAAAATGGTAATTCTTGTATAGGGTAAAGGATAATTCAACTTCCAGTTTTGAAATTCTAAGAGTCTATGTTATATCCCAAGGAATATGTATCTCCATTATGTCTGTAATTCTATGATAAGGTTTTTCAGGTATTGTACAAAGAAGGATATTTTGAGTGCTAATTAGTGATATTTTACAAGTTCTTCATGTATATTATTTAAAAGTTTTGTGTATGCTTCAACTTGAATGTGGAACCTCTTTCATTTGTAGCCTGTTAAAGTCTGGAAAACCCTTTGGGATCTTTTAAAATTATTGAAATGTCAACATGTTTTGGATAATTATGATACCTAATATCTATTGAGCACTCACATCTTCCAGCTGCTGTTCTAAGTATCATACATTTATTTTGCTCATTTAATCCCCACAACAACTTAATGGGGTAGAAGTATTATTATTACTATTGTACAGATGAGGCCAAATACCAGGGACACACAGATGTTCAGGTAGCTAAACTACAGTTAGAACCCAGGCAGTTTGGGTTCTTAACAAGGATATTATTCTGCCATAACTTACTTACGTGTAGTCAATAATTTGTCACCTCTGACTTGAACCAAGTGGAATAAACAATGACTCTCTTAGTCCAGCACTATTTAGTAGAACTAGAACATGACTGACATAATGTAATTTAAAAGTATCTAGGAACTAATTTTTTTAAAGTTGTAAAAATAAACAGGTGGTATATATTTTGATAATATATTTTATTAATACAACATACACAAAATATAATTTCAACATGTAATTACTATAAAATATTATTGAGATATTTTACATTCTTCTTTTGTACTAATCCTTTGAAATCGGGTATATATTTTACACTTACAGCATATCTCAATTTGGATGAACCATATTTTAAGTTTTCTAAAGCCAGATGTGTGCCTTGGCTGGTGTGGCTCAGTGGATTGAGTGCTAGCCTGCGAACCAAGGGGTCACCAGTTCGATTCCTGGTTAGGGCACATGCCTGGGTTGTGGACCAGGCCCCAGTTGGGGGCGCACGAGAGGCAGCCAGTTGGTGTGTCTCTCACATCGATGCTTCTCTCTCTCTCTCCCTCTCCCTTTCCCTCTCTCTAAAAATAAATAAATGGAATCTTAAAAAATAAAATAAAGCCACATATGGCTAGTGGCCACCATATTGGACAGTGCAGCCTTAGCTGATTGATACTTAGTGAGAAGCTTCAGGCTTTGGATAACTGAGTTTAAATGATTTTTGAAAGGCAGAGAGATGGTTTTCCAATGCTGCTTCGCTCAAGTGAGACAGAGAGACCTTAAATGTGTCTCTATATTTTGACAGAGTGTCATGGTTACTTCTATCCAGGGGTGGGCTTCTGCAAATGGGCCTGAACATTTATACCCTCCTTTGCATATCCCATAATATTTAACTCTCAACAAATATCCTTGAAAGGGGATTTAACTTATAAGCACACATATAAACACATACTTACCATCTGTATTGTCAATGTACACATTTCATTGGAGTGAGGGTTCAATTCAAGTATAAGGGAAAGGAGAAATATTCTATTTGTGTCTGTGTGATACCTTTCTTAGTCTGGCTGACCTTTCAACATTCACATAACTGCCATCTTGGCCCCATGTGATTTAAATAGTATACACATATGTGCACAGACACACATGCAGACACACAGCAGTGGGAGTGTATGGATCTACATCCTAAGAGCAAATAAGCTTACTTATTTGTTGTGGGCTATCTCAGAACTCCAGCAGGGCTCCCATACTTGTTTAATAATGACACCAACTTCATGAAAGACATCGACTTAACTCAGAAGAGTGTAGGGTTATTTTAAAGTCTTAAAGAGCTAGTGCATTTTATGTTACTGCCCAGTAGACAACAGCAATCCCTGATTACTGAACAGGATGCACAGAGGTACCCTTGAACACTCAGGCTGACAAGAACACTATCTATTGGTGTTGTCATGTTTTTGTTAATTTTTTTTCTGTTACTTTGATATTTAACTTTATATTTCTTTTTTTAAAGTATATTTGATTGATTATGATATTACAGTTGTCCCAATGTTATTCTCCCCTTTATCATGCTCTGCCCTGCAGGCCCCTCCCACCAGCATCCCCCACCCTTAATTCATTGCCATGGGTCATATAAGTTCTTTGACTTCTCCGTTTCCCATATTATTCTTAACCTCCCCCTGTCTATTTTGTTCCTACCATTTATGCTTTTTAGTCCCTGTACCTTTGCCCCCCATTCTCCCCCTCACCACTGATAACCCTCCATGGGATCTCCATTTCTGTCATTCTGTTCCTGTTCTAGTTGTTTGCTTAGTTTTTGTTTTCTTAGGTTCAGTTGTTGATAGTTGTGAGTTTGTTGTCATTTTACTGTTCAGTTTTTTACCTTATTCTTTGTCTTAGATAAGTCCCTTTAACATTTCATATAATAAGGGCTTGGTGATGATGAACTCCTTGAACTTGACCTTATCTGGGAAGCACTTTATCTTTCCTTCCATTCTAAATGATAGCTTTGCTGGATAGAGTGATATTATTGGATGGAGGTCCTTGACTTTCATGACTTTGAATATTTCATTCCAGCCCCTTCTTGCCTGCAAGGTTTCTTTTGCGAAATCAGCTGATAGTCTTATGGGAACTCCTTTGTAGGTAACTGTCTCCTTTCCTCTTGCTGCTTTTAAGATTGTCTCCTTATCTTTCATCCTGGGTAATGTAATTATGCTGTGCCTTGGTGTGTGCTTCCTTGGGTCCAACTTCTTTGGGACTCTCTGGGCTTCCTGGACTTCCTGGAAGTCTATTTGCTTTGCCAGAGTGTGGAAATTTTCCTTCATTATTTTTTCAAATAAGTGTTCATTTTCTTGCTCTTCCTCTTCTCCTTCTGGCACCCCTATGATTCCGATGTTGGAATGTTTAAAGTTGTCCTGGAGATTCCTAAACCTCTCCTCATTTTTTAAAAATTCTTGTTTCTTCATTTTTTTCTGGTTGAATGTTTCTTTCTTCCTTCTGGTCCAAACCATTGATTTAAGTCCTGATTTCCTTCCCTTCACTGTTGCTTCCCTGTACATTTTCCTTTATTTCACTTTGTATGGTCTTCAATTCTTCTTTCATTTTGCGACCACACTCAACCATTTCTGTGAGCATCCTGATTACTAGTGTTTTGAATTCTGCACTTGATAGGTTGTCTGTCTCCTCATCACTTAGTTATTTTTTCTGGAGTTCTGATCTGTTCTTTCATTTGGGCCAAGTTTCTTTGTCTTGGCACACCTCATCACCTTTTGGTTAACTAAATTCATGGGGCAAGTGGTTCTACTAGAGTAACACCCATAATCGTAGAAAAACAAGGTACTATAGTGAGAAAATCATGGATGGAAAGTTTTGGTCTTGACCTCTGCCATTAGCTAGTTAAATGACGTTCATACCTCTGGAGTAAGAAAGGGAAGTAGAATTAAATTTCAGTCAGTATGCACATTAGAGTCATTGGGAAGTGGTTTTTAAAAATGCTGATGTCCAGGATAAATTCCAGACCAATTATGTCAAAATCTCTGGCATTGGGGCTGTTTGGTTGTAAATGAGCCCTCTCATTTTTAGTGGAAAATTAGAGGACTAGGGAGAGAGTAAAGGGGCATGTAGGTGTCTAATTTAAAATGCTGCTTGTTTATAATATACTTGTAAGAGACAGAGAGAGAGAGAACCCATTTTTACTTTAATTTCAGCTAGGCCCTTTCTTGTCTCAGAAAGGAATTAAGATGTCAAGGGAGGGGAGGTAATATTGGATGTCTCAAATCTCTCTTTCTTGAGAAGTGTTCTATAGAGAGGGAAATGCTCTTGTGTGTCTCATTCATACTAGAGCATGGCTGAAATCAGAAAATTCTGAGGGCGAATAATTGTATCAGTCATGATAGGCCTGGTAATAAATGACCCCCAAATATCAGTGGCTTATAACAGCACAAGTTTTTTTCCTGTTCATAAAAAATGGCTGTCATAAGTACCTGCGGCTCTGTCCTCCATCACTTTCACTCCAGGGCTGAGGCTGATGGTATCAGTCTCTGTCTATAATACTGAAAGTCCAAGTGGAAAAGAGGGAGGGGAAGAGAAAAATGCTGAATCACACACTTGCTGTTAATGCGTATTCTCAGAAGTGACACACAACATTTCTGTTCACAGTTAATTGGCTAAAGCATGTCATATGGCCAGGTCAACTCTGAGTTCAACAGAGCAGGGATGGGGTTGTGTCAGCCCTCTGCAGGAATAATGGTGAGAATGATAATACAGTCCATCACAGGAGTGAAAGACACCATAATAGAGAGCATCACTAACTCCCAGTGAGTGCCCGAGTGGCCACAATCCAAGGTAAGCTCATAGCTGGCATGGCCTGCCTCTCTTCACCCCTGGTGGTCTACTGGAGTTCATTTTCACCCTGAACCCACCAAACAAGAGCCCTTGAGGCATGTTGTAGCAGTAATTCCTTTCAGGCCAGCCTTTCCTGACCTTTGGCCTCTCCCAAATCCTTCCATGTGCTGAAAGTTGCTTGTTTGCTCTCCGTGTGGATTTTCTGATGACTTGAACAAAGATCTAGGCTCAACCCTGACTATCCAGCTGTTCTTTATTTTCTGAAGAGGCCATGAAGAGTGGTGTTTGGCAACATTAGTTCTCAAGTTTGGTCGTACCCTGCAGTCACCTGGGGAACTTTAAAAAATACTGATGTCTAGGTCCTACCCCCAGGGAGTCTGATTGAGTTGGTCTTGGGCAAAGCCTGGGCTTGGATGGTTCTAATACAAACTCTGAGGACCTCTGGTTCAAAGGACCCACTTCCCAGCCAGCTGCCACCCGGGTTCAGAACTTGACTTCTCAATTTCTCAGCTGTGTTGCTTTGGCCCAAGTTACTTTATTTCTCTGCTGCTTGCTTTTGGTGGGCTTTTGTTGTGATAATTACAAGAGAGTTGGGTAAAACAGTAAGCATTGTACATAGGTCCTAGTAAGAGCTCTGTAAATATGATTTCTGTTGTGATTCTTTCTATTCTGCCTCAGCATGCTTCTCACGCTGCACCAATATCTCCTGGAAAAAACAGCTGTTCTCATAAATTGGCTGATGAAGAAATGGTGTGTAGTAAAAGCCACACTGTGCTCTTCAACATGATTGCATTTCACGATGGTCTAGGTCACAGGTGGCAAACACAAGACCTGTGGGCCGAATCCGGCCCCCCACCTTGTTTTATCCGGCCCGGCACCCTGTTTCTACCCGACAGCAACGCTGAGCTCTCGCTTAACTGTTAAGGAGTAGTTACATGTATACAGTCCTAAAGTTACGTTCGGCCCTTTGAAGGCAACCGTGGCCCCCAGTGAAGATGAGTTTAACACCCCTGGTAGGTTATGGGCATAAAGGCAACTCTGGCTTTCCCTGATTTCTCCGGTCCTCAGGAGGAAAAAAACCTCAGATCTTCTGTAGGTCCTCACCACTCATTCCCCTTTATACAGCATGGAGGGCTCGTTGAGGAGAAGCTTTTATGGTAAAACTAACAAACAAAAAAGAAAGAAAAGCAACAATTTTGAAATATCTTTCCTTTGCTTTGCTGCTAATTTTACTTTCCCACATGAATGAACAGGCTATTAAGATGCCTGGAGGGCAGTGCTTTGCCTTCCTCCCCCAGTCTTACACAACCAAGAGACTTGGGCCAACTGGGCTTAAACTGAGGAGTGCTTGCATACACACTGTCCCCCGGATGTTCCTGCATATGTTTGGGTTTCACTTTGATAGAAAACATGAAACATGGGAAGTTCCGGGAAGGGGCCGGGTAGTGACCAGCTTAACGATCTCTAACCACTTGCTTCTAGATTTTAGCCATGTTTCTTTGTGTTAAATGATAACCCACTAGGACTACTATCCTGGGGGACTTCCCTTTGTAAGGAGGGAATATTATTAACACAATATTTTCCATCATCCCAGTTTCTTTTAAAATAAGCATGTAGGGCTGTTCAGTCTTTTCACACTTATTTGGCAAGTTCCTTTACCCTTTACTCTCTCAATTCATGAGATAAGACACCCCATTTTTGCTTATGGAATTTTTAATAATTTAATGAGCAAATGTCAAGTCTTATATTTCTGTTTCCAGGAGCTATTTCCTGATCATTCCTAATTCTTTACATATGACACACAGATCAGAGTTAGTTCCATTTGACATTTGTGAATTTATGGGAAGTCTCATCTTTGTAGACATTTAAAACTTGGCTGCACCCATTGAATGCACCCTAGGAATCAATTTTGTAAGGGTCCCTGAAGGATTAGGCCAGGTGACCAATAAAATGCCACTTCTGTAAATTCTGATTTCTGTGGGGTTTTCATGAGAAGAGTATTTCTTCATTTTTGTTTTCCCTCCTGCAAACATGGAAAATAAGAATGTCTTTGAATGATTAAGATCTAAGAGTGGATAATGAAAGCACAGACAGTGATAGTCTCACTGACTGCCAAGAACACGAGCTCTGTAGGGATTTGGGGCTGGCTCACAGGAGAGAGTGGATTGCTCACATTCTATACAGACAAAAAGGGAATGTCTGGACCAAAAACATTTTATCCCTTTTAGAAATTTCTTCTAGAGTTGTGGCCCTGTATGCAGCATGGAGGGCTCATTGGGGAAGTAGGATGGCTGCAGAGCATGATGTTTAAGGTCATGTTGAGAGGAGTTGTAGGGAAAGAGAGGGAGATGGTAGATGGAGGAAGGAACTTTGTAATTTGTAAATGGAATTTTCTGAAGAATGACTGGAAAGCAGAAACACATTTCCATCCATTCTCAATAATGCCGCCATTAATGGGATGAAATTTTGCAAGCCTGACCCCTCTTTTGTGATTGAGGGTATGATTTTAAGATGGAGGAGAGTGGGAGTAGACAGTGATTTCATTTACTTGAACTGGGATGCATCTACAGTCCCACTTCTTCATTTGATGTGTCTTTTAGAGCTTTGTTTCTCAAAGTGGAGTCCATGGAGTTCACCAGAAGCAGCATCAGCATCACCAGGGAGCACATAAAAAATGGAGACTGTTACCCTCAGCTCAGATGGACTGAATCAGGATCTGCATTTCAACAAGAGCCTGGGATGGGTGGTTTGTGTACACAGAGGAACCATTGCTCTGGTATTTTTAAAGAGCCACAGATACTTCTCTTTTTGGGCCGACTCTCTTTAACCCAATCAGGACACATGCAGGGGTCCAATTTTGGCCCTCCCTTAGGAGCACGAAGTGAGGCACTGGCTGTGTGCTCTGTCATCTCATCTCCATAGTAGACATACCAATGCTCTGCTCCAGAAAGTCTGTCTAGTTAGAGGTATGGCAGGGGCAAGTGGCAAGGGATCAGTTTGAAACTCCTCTCATTGCCATGTATGACCCATGAGACCTTGAAGAATTAAACTGGATTCCCTTATTTCTCTATCTTTTTGCCTACTGAGGAAAAGTTCACTAAATTCTGTCTCCTTCCCCTGTTCACTATCTTCTCACTCTTGCCCAGCAGATATTTATTATGTGTGATGCATTATATATTTTCAAAAGTGAGATGGTAATTTGGTGACTTAGTTTTTCTTTATTAATTTATTTACTCATTCATTCATTTTGCAAAACCAAATGTATTTTTATTTGCTAGTTCTTCATTTAAAATATCAAACTGGCTAAGACCAGGTGGCCACAGCTTAAGCAAAGAGGAAGATTAAGAAATGGACTCCGTTTCACTGAATGACCTTGGCAAGCCAGGGTTTGGCTCCAATTCTCTGAATAATTGCCTCATTGCTGCATTTTGGTTTGGCAGAGAAAGCAGCTTGCATGCTCGACCTCATAACTGTATTTTGTCAAAACCAGGACACCTGAGCCTCTGCTCCCCTAGGGACTGTGGAGTGAGGCACAGACTTAGAGAACAGAGACAGATGGGCCCTGGGCTACAGCCACCTCAGCTCCTGGGCTATGTAGTAGATGGAGTCCACTGTTCTCTGTGGCATTTTAAGATGATTCTTCCTGAATCTCTGCTATCTCCACTTTGTTTGGCTCCCAAGTTGCCTGGATCAAGATCTCACATTAGAGTGTGGAGTCTGGCCTCAGAGAAATGCAGTGGCTCTACCAGCCAACAGACTGTCCTGTTGGAAGGGTGGGCCTTAGGGGGAACTGACTTGGTAGTATTCTGACCTTGGCTGTTTCAGGATGGTTTGGGCTGGTGGATGCATTGACTCTGAAAGGAACGTATTTGGAGGGTGGGGGTGCAACTCTGTGGCAGGCCCACAGTTTCCCCTATTGGTAGCTCAGACACATTGGCTCAAATAGTAGCAGGAAGCCTCTGAGAAGCAGCCCAGAACCCTCTACGATCCAGGTTTCAGAAGCTTAAGCGCCTGGGTGTGGCGGCTCTTCTATAGTTCCCAGTACTGTCATCTGGAAAACCTGGACTGGAGTTCTATTTAGGCCTAGCTCAGAGTAGGCATGGGCTTGTCTGTAGCAGCAAGCCTTTCTTTCTGAAGTGTTGTTTCAGGGGCCCAGAATGTTAACTTTTGACTTTGGCAACTGGCCTGTGAGGAGCCACCTTGTGACACTGTCCGCAGATCTCTTTTTCTTAAAATAATTCCTCTCAAAGTTATAAGAGAACCTAGCCACTCAATCCCCAGCAGCTGATGTTGGGGAAGTGATGTGGCTCTCTCAAGAAGTTATGCCTGGATCTTTTTCCTGATGCCTGCCTGGTCACAACTAGAAGTCAGGTTTGCTTTGGCCTGTGGTTCTAGAGGTCAGAGGTCATTTCTGGGTTACTTTATCCAAGGCTTGTCAGAAAAAGAATGCATAGAGAAGAGTGTTCAGGTGAGAAAACTTCTCATGGTTGTAATTGTACTTTGAAGAGCTCTTCACAGTCAACAACATGATTCGGTCACTTTCTGAACAGCATGAGTCTGGCAAGTGGTGGAATAGAGGTGGAATCTGGCAAGCAAGGATGATGGCAGGGAAGTCCGACATACCTGGTGGCTCTTCCTGGAGCCAGGCAGGAGCTGGGACACCATCAGAATGAGTCTTAGGACCTAGCAGGACTCCAGCCCTGGCAGAATGCAGGATTGCTACAGAGAAAACAGAGGTAGCAACACAGTGACTGGGAAGACATAGCAGCAAGTGGGAAACTCAGCAGCAGGTAACACTTGTGAGACAGAGACCCAGTTTCCTTGCCAGGGATGTCCTTCCATGGCCCGTTCTGCCCACAGATGACTCAATCCAACCATACCACAGGAATGCTTACCCCCCCTGAGCAGATGAGGAAACTAAGGTTCAGAGCAGCCATGAGACCCTCCTTGAGGTCCACATGACAGTCCAGTGATAGAGCCAGTAATTGGGACAGTTCCTTCAAATGAGCTGACCTCAGCAGATCTTTCCACAAAAGGTAGAAGATGGTACAGATAGGGTGGCATTCGACACCCCAAGGGATTGTCTTGGAACCTGTGATTTCCCGCCCGTCCCTCTGTTGCTTCCCCAGGTCCCTCACACCTCAGTAAAAGCACAGTCATATCTTTCTCTCTGGACAGTGCCAGCAAAGGAACTATAGTCTCCAACCTCCACAATGGAAAACCCACAGGAAGAAAATGTTCAAAAAGGTTTGCACTGTGGCCTGGAGGGGTTTCAATTTCCTGGCTTTCAAGGCACAAAGCAACTTGGAGTACCAGGGGCCTGTGGTCACAAAAGCTCTGTCTCAGAAGAAGCTAAGAGGGATTCATTTCTGGGAAGGTTCTGGAGGGTGCCACAGATGATGGCTGGGAAGGGACACTGCTCCCTGATAGACTACTCTGCTTGCCCAGCCTTCAGTTGCAAACCTCTGAGTTTGCGATGTTTGTTTTACTTTTTATTCACAATAATCCAGACTTTTAGGAAAGTTGCATAAATAATACAAAGAACTCCTGTATTGCTTTACCTAGACTCCTTGCCACATTTATTTCATCTCTTTTTTTCTCTCCACACACTTGCACACACACACATATTTATGGATATATATATGCGATTTTTTCTGGACCATACACTAGTGGGCTGCTGGCATTAAACCTCCTTCACACCTTGTATTTCCTAAGAACAAGAATGTTTTCTCACAATATCTTCATGCAGCTATCAAATTCAGGAAAGGTAATATGAATTTCATACTTTTGTCAAATCCATAATTCATATTCCAATTTTGTCCCAATAATGCCCTTTAAAATGATTTTCTTATGGTTCACAAGCTATTCCTGGATCCCACATTGCATTTAGATGTCCTGTTTCTTTAGTTTTCTTTAATCCCGAACAGTTTATGTCTTCCTTTCTCTTTTATGACCTTGGCATTTCTGAGGAATGCTGGCCAGTTACTTTATCGGATGTCCCTTAATATAGGTTTCTCTTATGTTTCCTCGTTCTTGGAGGGCCATATCAGGAGGCACAGATGTCCATGTGCCCCTTATTCATGATGTCAGGTTTGATCACTTGGTTAAGGCAGGAAGATAACTTTGACATTAGGTTAATAGCCTACCCATCAAACTCTCTGCACCTAATTTTAGCAGTCATTGATGAGTCTTGCCTGAATAATAGTTTACTAGGATGGTTGCATCCACCATACCTTCTATATTTGTGAGTCCAAAATAATCCTTGATCGGGTGGGAAAACACATCTACCCTTTGAGCTTGGTAGCTGAGCTCACAAGGAGGAAGGGCCTTAATTGACAGCTCTTATAAAGCCATCCTGGTCTGTTGGGTGTGTGTTTTGACACATGTAGCAACTCATTTTGGAAATACTTCTCTACTCCATGACTTTTGAATAAAAGCTTTACAAAAATGTAGAATTTTGGTCACATATGTTATCATTTATTTTTGTGGTATCTGCTGGAAAAATTGCACCTGGATGTCTTACACCATGTTAACAGAAAGTTGATCATGATTAGAGTATTAATAATCCCTTCTCACTATGTGAACACTGCTTTAGAGAAAGGGGGGAAATCAGAGATTGTTTGAACTCAGAAGGGTAGCTGGACTTAAAAAGAAAACTAGCTATTGGAAGCAGATGAATTAAGTAAAACATAAATTTTCAGAGATATTTTAAAATGCTTGCTTTGGTTTAGTTTTTGCAGCCATTTACTGGTATTTGTGGAAGGGGCTGCCATGGGGGAACCTCTGATTGTTGTTTTACTGGGGCTGGGGCATTAAGTTCTTAGTGTTGATTTTTGTCTTTTTAAATAGTTTTATATAACCCCTAGTAGGAACAAAGGAATAGTGGGGAATATTTGGGAGGTTTATCAGTTCTTATATGTCATTATAACACTGGCTGTTCCAGTTCCCATAAAGGTAACTGTTTTCAAAACAGCAGTGAAAGTTGTAAGTGGACATGAAGGAAAGCAGCTGTTTTCTATAAAAGCTACAAATGAACAAATGCTAGTTATGCATGTGATGTGTGATCTGGACCAGTGTTTCCCTAAGTGCATGTGTTCCCTGGAATGTGCATGTGTGCACACAGAAAGAGAGAAAAGGGAAAGGGGAGTAAGTTTGTGGTTGAATACGTTTCAAAAACACTGAAAATCATAAGCCCCTCTTGGAGAATCACAAAGCAAAAGAACATAGTCAATGCTTTGAATGGTACATCTTTGCTGGGGAAAAAACCACCCAAAATTTAGTGGCTAGAAACAACACATGCGTATCTAGTCTGTGGCTGAGCTGGGTATGTTGTTCCCACCTGGGTGACTTGGTCCATCTTGGCTGGGCTCTGTCATGTGCCCACAGTCCATTGACAGGTCAGCGGGGACTGACTGATCTAGGTTGACCTTATCTCTGGTATTTCTCCTGGAGGTTTCTCTCATCCTCTAGCAACCTAGCCTGGGGTTGTTCACATGGTGGTCACAGGATTCCAAGCATGTGAGCAGAGAAATATGCAAGGTCTGTTGAGACCCAGGCTTAGACCTCATATGATGACACTTTTGTTGCAGTGGCCAAAACAAGTCACATAACCAAGCCTAGGTCCAAGGTACCAGAAATAGACTCCATCTCTTAATGAGAGGGCCTGTAAGATCACAAGCAAAGGAGTGGAAATACCAGAAGGGGGATGATTGGGGCCATTTTTACAATAAGCATAGACACTAACTAAGTATGTGACTGGCTATTATTTTTACCCACATTTCTGAGTTTGAAGAATATAAAAGGGAGGTGGAAAAGGAGATATAGATAATTTGTCATAGCAGGAGTTATAAAAAAGCTTTGGTTTGGATTTAATGAGTTAATCCATGTAAAGTGCTTTGAAGTAGAATGTAATAAGTGCTTTATAAGTGTTATCATTGTTATTATTATCATGAATGCGTATGGCACATAGGTCCCCAAACCGTAGAAATAAAGCTGAGGATTAACTTGACAGTAAAATGAACCAAGCTTCAGATCTATTCACAAAATGGACTATCAAGTAAATTGTAAAAACAGTCTGGAGTACAGACCAGACATTTTCCTCTCAGGGGCTTAAGGCCAGAAGGTATGTCTAGTTTTACCTTCTCTGACCAGTTAACCCCGTTTGGCTTGTTTCTGACATAAGGTCAGAGGTTGGTGAGTCATTGCTAAACTGGAGTCTGTAATAAAGGGGGTATCCAGGTGTGCAGGTTATTTTCTCAAGACTTTTTCTTTGTTTATTTACTTAGCATTTATTAAGTGCATTGGAGCCTTACAGGTTCTCAGTATTGTCCTTTGTTGTATGATAAACATGGCATTTAACTTTCCAGGGGCTGTTTTTGTCTACTGAATGATAAATGGTAGAGAACCCTACCACCTTCCTTGGTCTGCCCCTTCCAGGCACCTGGGGGAGCAAATCCACCAACTGCCACCATATGCCTTTGAATTTGGCCAGTGCTCTGGATTCCAGGCTGGGAAAGGGAGTCTTTGCCTCTATTTCCCCTTTTACTTTACTTCATGGTCTCAGCATTTCTCCTCCTCTCCTTGCACAAAGCCCTCTGCAGTTAGCATAAACAAACCCCAAGCTGTTTGTATGTGCGTCTAGAAGAAAAATTCTCTGAGGTTTAAAAGTAGACACACTAGAGGGAGTGCTCCCTTGTACTTTAATCACTTCAGGCTCCTATGTGTTGACAGAAACTTTTGTTAGTCTTCAAGTTTAAAGAAAGGAGCATTCAGGGGTGGCATTTGGAGTTTTTTTACTGCTTGGAATTCTTAAAGTAAGTTTGATAAGATATGCCCTGAGCCACAAGACACTCCCTTTTAAATAGACTTCACTGTTCTTTTTACAATTCACTGATGCCTTCAAAGGGATCAAGGAACATGGTGAGTTCTTGGGTTGGAAACTCTACCCACTGGTCTGATCTGCAAGTTGAATTTGAATTTGAATTCTTCTTGGCTGGAGGCTGTGACATGTTCCTTCTCTATGAGCCTCTGCTCTTACATCTCTCTATTTCTTCCCTTCTTCTCTTAACTTTCCCCACTCCACCCCTAAAGTAATTAGCGTCTGGTAAGTTGTTCTACTGTTTCTTCTTGTTCTCACCTGGGGGGTGATTCTGCCCCTGCTTCTAATATGGCTCCTTCTTCCTTCCTGGAGAGGACTATTCTGTGTCTAGGACTGGTTCCATCATCTCTGCCTTTAAATAGGTAAGATCCATGGAAGGAAAATTTTTTTCCTTAAGGGTGCTACTAACTCTTGAATCCTGGAGTACATATGAATACCTGGGTCATGTCAGCACTGAGAATTCATAACAGAACTCCTTGTTCTGGGTTTCTTTGTGTGGCAGCTGTGCTGTGTTTACCCACGGGGGAACTATGTGGCAGCTAATCTTTGACTCGTCTCTGAGGAACCAATTCTCTTTGGGACTGTTGATGGACTAACCCCCTTTTCAAAGACTACTTGTGTGGCTTTAGAGTCAGATTTATGGCTTTTAAAAAATAAAAAAAAAGTCAAAAAAAGGAAGAAAGAAAAATAAAACACCCACGCTTCAAGACAACCCCTATGACTGTATTTACACTGGAAATGCCCCATTTCTCAAATATTTATAAATATATGGTGTCCTCCAAATGTTCCAGCTCTGTCATTTGGGAAAGAAGGCCCTAGGACACCATCCTTCTTCATAATCATGGTACATTGTAACCCACACCAGATCGACAACTGAGCGGTACCCAGGGAATGGTGACAAGTTGACCTGTATATACCCAGGAGGTGTCAGACCTAAGACCTTGAGCTGGCCATACCTCTTTTATAAGCCACACCTTTCCTGAAACCAGTCCTGCAGGAATAGTGTCTATAAAATGTCCATTCCCAGGATATCTCCTTCTGGTTCTTCCCCCTTCCTTTCTGACAGGATCATTTCATTAAATATGGAGCAATATCTGTTGAGTGCCTCTGTGTGCCTGGCACTGTTCTAGGCATTGGAGTCATCAAAACCTCTGCCCTCCTGGAGCTAACATTTTAGTGGGTGAAACAGGTAATACAGAATAGACAAAATTCTGGGTGATAAGATGCCAGATAGTAATAAGTGCTAGGAAAACAAACAAAGCTGGGTAAATGGATAGCATGTAGTGGGGAAGGAGTAAAGAAGACTTCACAGAGGAGATGGTGACATTTGATCAGAGGCCTAAGGCAAAGGAGCCAGTCCTGTGTGGCTCTTTGGGGAAGAGCATTCCAGCAGGCAGAAGAGCGATGGCAAAGGCTATCAGGTGGGAATGTGAATCTTTTTTTTTTTAAATTCTTTTTTTTAAAACTATATTTTATT